>CAUYLG010077067.1:0-57524 GCA_963573385.1 Cacajao melanocephalus | reverse complement strand
GACCTTTCTCTCTGGCTGCCCTTAGCATTTTCTCCTTCATTTCAACCCTAGTGAATCTGACGATTATGTGCCTTGGGGTTGCTCTTCTTGAGGAATATCTTTGTGGTGTTCTCTGTATTTCCTGGACTTGAATATTGGCCTGCCTTTCTAGGTTGGAAAGTTTTCCTGGATAATATCCTGAAGAGTATTTTCCAGCTTGGATTCATTCTCTCCATCACATTCAGGTACACCCACCAAACATAGATTAGGTCTTTTCACATAGTCCCATATTTCTTGGAGACTTTGTTCATTCCTTGTTATTAATCTTTTCTCTCTAATCTTGCCTTCTCATTTTATTTTACTGAGTTGGTCTTTGACCTCTGATATCCTTTCTTCTGCTTGGTCAGTTCGGCTGTTGAAACTTGTGCATGCTTTGTGAAGTTCTCGTGTTGTGTTTTTCAGCTCCATCAATTCACTTATGTTCTTCTCTAAGTTGTTTATTCTCGTTAGCACTTCATCAAATCTTTTTTCCCAGTTCTTAGTTTCTTTGGATTGAGTTACAACATGATCTTTTAGCTCAGAGCAGTTTCTTATTAACCACCTTCTGAAGCCTGATTTTGTCAATTCTTCACACTAATTCTTCATCCAGCCTTGTTCTCTTGCTGGTGAGGAGTTGTGATCCCTTGTAGGAGGAGAGGCATTCTGTTTTCGGGTTTGTTCATCCTTTTTGCACTGGTTTTTTCCCATCTTTGTGGATTTATCCACCTGTCATCTTTGTAGTTGTTGACTTTCAGATTGGGTCTCTGAGTGGACATCCAGTTTGTTGATGGTGAAGTTATTTCTTTCTGTTTCTTAGTTTTCCTTCTAACAATCAGGCCCCTCTGCTGTAGTACTGCTGGAGATCCACTCCAGGCCCTGCTTGCCTGGGGATCAGCTGTGGTAGCTGCAGAACAGTAAAGGTTGCTGCCAGTTTCTTCTTCTGTTATCTTCATCCTAGAAGGATACCTGCCAGATGTCAGCCTGAGCTCTCCTTTATGAGGTGACTCTTTGGATATACAGGGGTCAGGGCTGCTTGAGGAGACAGTCTGTCCTTTATAGGAGCTCAGGTGCTGAGCTGTGAGCTCTGTTCCGTTCAGAGCTGCTGGGCAGGTACGTTTAAGTCTGCTGCAGCGACACTCATAACCACTTTTTCCCCAGGTGCTCTGTCCTGGGAAGGTGGGGCTTTATTTATAAGTTCCTGACATGCTTCTGCCTTTTTTTCAGAGATTCCCTGCCCAGCAAGGAGATAGCCTAATCACAGTCTGCTGGCAGAGGCGTTGCTGAGCTGCCGTGGGCTCTGCCCAGCTGCTTGTGAACTTCCATGTGGTTTTGTTTATAGAGGTGTAGTTAGAACTGCCTCAGTAATGGCTGACTGCCTCAGTAATAGCAGATTGCCTCTGTAATGGTGGATGCCCTTCTCCCCACAAAGCTGGACCATTTCGTGTCCAGCTGCACTTGCTGTGAAACTTTCAATCCAGAGCATTTCAGATTGTTCATCTTTGTTGGGATGGGACCTGCCAAGCCAGATCACCTGGCTCCCTGTTGCAGTCCCCTTTTTTTCATGTGAATGGGCGGCTTTGTTTCCCAGGCATTCCCAGTGCCAGTTGAAATGGCCACCCAGATTTGTGTGAATTTTTGTGCGGAGACCCGCTGCACTGGCTGAAACAGCCGTGCTGGAAACTTGTGGTGCTTTTTAGCTCGGGAATCTCCTCATCTGTGGGCAGTAATAACTTGTTTGGAAATGTGGTGATCACTCACCCTCTGCATTGTTCTCACTGGGAACTGCACTCCAGAGCTGTTCCTATTTGGCCATCTTCCTAATAATCACTTTTAGTGAAGGGAAGTAACTAATAAATTTGTTGGTTGGAAGGGACATAGCAAATTACCATTAAGATGTTGTTGTAGATCGACTTCCAAGTAGGAAGCTTATTCATAGACAATCTAGAGTGTACCACATTGAAGATATTTAACAAAGACAAAGTCCTCTGAGTATGTCCAGGAGGAGTTGTGAGAGAGACTAACATTGTAGTTAAAAATGTGGGCTCTGGAGTTAGACTGCTCATGTCTGAATCCTGGCTTTGCCGATTTCTTGTTGTGTGGCCTTGAGCAAGTTGCTTAATCGTTCCTTGCCTCTGTTTCCTTGACATATTTTTCTCTCCCCTGACCTGACAGGTCAGGATAGGGGTTTGAATAAGAATCTGGGTAAGAAAAGATTAGAGTGTGCAGTATCAAAAAATTATCTAGGAGTTTATGATGCTCCCAGCTCTGTCCACCTTCTTCTTACCACCCTATACCAGGATACAAAACTACTAATCTACAAAATTGCTTGGAAAAATGGTGTATTAGTTATAATTCAAGCTGCTGTAATCAACACATCTGATAATGTGTAATGGTTTAAATATGATATATGTCTACTTTTTGTCCCTGTAAAGCCCAAATGAGTGTTTCTAATTGGCAGTGATTCTGGAACTCGGGCTCCTTCTGTACTGTGGCTTCACTGTCTTCAGTCTTGACTTCCAAGTTCACAGTGTGTGTCTACACCAAGCTGTTAGAAGGGAAAAGAACATGGAGGATGAATCTCAGAGGGTTTTATGAGATAGGCTGGGAAGTGGCTTGCACTACTTCTACTCACATCCTGTAGGCTGGAGCTGAGCCACAGAACCATACTTAAGAGCAAGTAACATTGAGAAGCTAGTCTACCTGTGTGCCCAGGAAGGAGAGAAAGTGGGTTTAGTGAAGAGCTAGCTAGTCTCTGCTTCTCTACTGTAAGCAACACTAGCAAAATTAAGGGAAAATGTTTAGAGAAAATGAAGCAGAACAAAACAAACCATAAGCAGAACTTCAGACTTGCATTTTGTATTTGCTTTTCCTTTTTCAACTTTAGAAAAATGAGAAAAGTGTATTGTTTTTACAAAGTCAGTAACGCAGTTCTTTGCCTGTTGTGACTCTAGCCCTTCAGGCTGCACTTGCTGATTAGTCAGGCCTGACTCTTCAATTACTGAAATGAAATTTTACAATAGACATTTTCATCAAGCAATTGTGATATTGTGTAAACTCTGCAAAAAGTTGATCTAATACTTTCAATGGTATAGATAGTATAGATCTGCACATTAACGTAATATTACCATTACCCAGAGTGTGCAGAGGCCATTGTGAAAATGCTACTGCACAAACAGCCCACTGAGAGAAGTTAAATTTTGTATACTCCAGTGAGCATAAAATACGTGGTTGCATTTGACTCTAATATGTGTTAATTATGAAAATCAGCTTCAAGCAAAGAAAGCCATAATAATTAAAAACCATCTTTTCATCTTAAAAAAGCCTCTCTCCCCGAAGTATTTATGCACTCTGGTGAAACAAATAAAAATAGTTATGGCAAAACCTAAATAATAACCTCTACTAAGGTAGTATATACACTCCATAATATGTAATTATGTTGCACTTAAATAGCAACAGACATAAGAGCAAATCCATTTAGTGAATAACAACAAAATAGATATTAGATTATGAATGTTGCTACTTCCTTTATTGTTTCTTTCTACATTCTGGTATATGTAAGTTCTGAAAAAATATCATTCTGTCGAGATTCTTATCTTATGCATGCAAAATTTTCAACAGCTGAGATACTGGTCCCAAGGCATAAAATAGGATTTATTTAATATGCTAATTGCAGCCAATGGTAGTGGCTCCCTGGAACAATACATGGAGAATTGTGTGGCTCTGTCCAAATTCACCAGGGAGACAGTGCCATGATCGATTACTGATGTCTGCCTAGGCATAGGAGTAGGAGCAGTAGCATTCTTGTCAAATGGTTTCCAAGGATTGTTACATATTTATTAGATAGACTAGAGATAAAAGAAAAACGAATATGAGCAAAGGTCAATTTGGGCCCTTGCATTAGGACTAAAGGTTTTCCACCTAATTTTAGAAACCAATAGGGTAAAGCAGACAAAACCTAGAACAAAAAGCAACGAGTGTGGACAAAATTACTTAAGCTGCTTAAAAAAAATTGTTCTTTGTCTTCTAGTTTTGTACATTCACACTGTAGTGAGTCACTATGATGTAGCAATTTTTAATAAATTTGAATTGCATATTTTGCTTTGTTGGTGTCTATAAAAGTATGTGAAAACAATCCTATGCATACTACTCAATATCAAGAAGTTAGACATTCAAATATTCACTTGTTTAAAGTGTTGAGAAACTAAAAGGAATTAATATATAAGAAACCTAAAATAAACTTGTAATTCAGATAAAATGTTTTAAAAATGCAAATTTTTGCTCTCAATTCCTTTAGATTCCAAGTTTCTCTTTCACTTCCTTTAGAACCCAAGTTTCTCTTTCACTTCCTTTAGAATCCAGGCATTTCTGGGACACAGCCAGAGGTGGTTTGAGTGCTTCAGGGATTCAGATCAGACTTGCACCAAAAACTCTGTTTGGCAGAGGGTTTGCTCTCCCCTCACCACTTAGAAGAAAGAATGCATGTGTTTGCTTTTCATTATTTGCTTCTTGTGTATGTGTGTTTGTTGTTTGGGAGCACTTTGGATTTAATCCTAAATCACTCACATCTTGAACCCCTCACCTTCCAGCCTCCTTCCTTTAATTAATCATCTTTGTCTTGAAGGGAGCTCTTTGCTACAAGCATTTTGACAAATGGCATTTATTCCTTGTTTCTAATATATCTGCCTATCCACTGGACCTAAGATTTGCCTTTCTAAAACAGGAAACAGGTTTCCTTGGCATGCAGCCCTGTGTATTCACTCTACTACTATCTTCTGTTGCCTTAAAACTAAAGCTGTAGAATGTTAGTTTTCATGAACTTTCTTAGTATTTTCATATTTAATGAGTATTCACCATGCTATCATATCTCAAGCTTTGATTCTTTTTTATATAGTTTAATTTTCATTTTTAGTTTTTTAGAGATGGGCTGGAATGCAGTGGTATGATCATAGTTGCCTATAGCCTCAAACTCCTGGATTCAAACAATCATCCCACCTCCGCCTCAGGTAGCAGGGAATACTAGCATATGCCACCACATCCAGCTTGTTTTTTGTTTGTTTGTAGTCAGGATCTCTCCCTGTTTCCCAGGCTGGTCTTGAACTTTCAGACTCATGTAATCCTCTTGCCTTGGCCTTCTGAAGCACTGGGATTACAGGCGTGAACTACTGTGCCTGGCCCCAGCTTTATTTCTAGAAGGAGAAAGTACTACTTCTTTCCCTCTCACTTGAACCTACATTTTAAGTGATGTTTAAACAAATTAGAACTTTAGAAAACAGACACCCAATGGTTTCTACACAATCTCTGAAAAGGGGAGATTTTGTTGTCACATATTCCTAAGTTCTGCTATTCTTTTTTAAAATAATTGTTGATTTTTGTGGATACATAATAGTTGTACATATTTCTGGGGCACGTGTGATCTTTTGATACAAGCATACACTGGGTAATGATCAAATCAGGGTAATTGGGGTACTCATAACCTCAAACATTGAACATTTCTTTGTGTTGTGAACATTCCAAATTTACTTCTAGCTACTTCGAAATATACAATAAATTATTGTTGACTATAGTCACTCTATTGTGATATCAAACACTGGATCTTCTTCCTTCTATCCCACGTATTTTTGTGCCCATGAACCAACCTTCCTTGTATCTCCCTCCCTACTACCCTTCCCAGCCTCTGGTAACCACCATTCTATTCACTACCTCCATGAGATCAAATTTTGTAGCTCCCACATGTGAATGAGAAGATGTGGTATTTGCCTTTCTGTGCCTGGTTTACTTCACTTAACAGAATGTCCTTCAGTTCCATCCATGCTGTTGCAAATAATAGGATTTCATGCTTTTTGTGGTGGAATAATATTCCATTGTGTTTATACTCTTTACTCTTATAGATTCAGAGTGATCTACAGAGGTTAGGTTCTAAGTTTTCTCAATCTTGCATAGCAGCTGAGATATTATTTTCCTGTTTTGGAGGAGAAGACTTGTGCTAGATTCCCTCTATTCAGCCCTAGGAAGTGGTTTAAATGAATTTTCAAGTTTATCTTCTTCACATGGACAAATAAAAATGATGGTGCAATGAGGAGAGTTTATTGATGATAATTATTAAAATAATTGGAAGATTTTTAAAGTTCCATGAAACTTAAACCTCATTCATCACCAAAACACCAGTCTTTCCCCACAGCATGACTACAATTGTCTCTTTTTTTCTGCTGTTGCCGGTCACTTAAAGACCAAAATATAACTAAGAATTCTCAGACCCCTACTAGAAATTTAAGAGCCTAAACCCAGCCAACATGGAGGAAACAGGACTTATGAGACATCAGTATGGATGGGCCATTGCCAGCAGCTTGATCAAACCCTGGGCAGGGATTTTTCCTTGAATGTCCTGATTTGATTCTGCTACATAGAGAGAATAAAATACATATTATTAATTTCAAATCACTGCTGAATAAAGCTCCAATTGCCTTTTCATGTCAAACCTTCTTTTGAATAATTGATTTTATTTAACTGCCAATTATTTTCCAGTTTGTTTTTTATTGATAATTCAATTTGTTACAGGAGTAGGGACTTCTGCAGGGCAGGAGGTAGAACCATCTGTAGAAGTGCTAGAGAGACCAATTGAAGAGCCAAAGATAAGGCAGACACTGACCAGCAAATGGTCAGCAGTGAAACAGATGGGAGGCCTTTATCATCTCCAGGCAGTTTCCAAACATACAAATCAATAACAATTAAAGCAGATTATGAAAAGGCAATACAGGATAGTTAAATCTTTGGACTTGATTTAAACCGGGCTAAATGCTTGCACATGGAAATTTACATCATGGAGAGGGTTCAAAGCTTGCCGGAAAGGATAATTCAGGGCTGCAGACAGGGTAAAGCTTAGAAGCATAGCTAATACATTTTCCTAACTGAAAGTTATATATATGCATATATATGTAGATATATGTGCATGTGTATATTTCTGGCATATGAGAATTGATAGGTATATACACACATCATATATGTATGGGATATTATATATGATACATATCTACATATAATATGAGGCATATGAGACATGTGAGGATTGATACACACACACACACACACACACACACACACACAGTTGTCCCTAGGTATTTGAGGAGAATTAGTTCCAGGATTTCCTGCAGATACCAAAACCCAGGAATGTTCAAGTCCCTGATATAAAATGGTGTAGTATTTGCATATAACTTGCGTACATTTTCCCTCATACTTTAAATCATTGCTAGGTTACTTATAATACAATGTAAATGCTATGTAAATGGTTGTTATACTGTATTGTTTAAGGAATAATGACAAGAAAAAAGTCTGTACATGTTCAGTACAGATGCAATTTATTTTTTTCAAGTACTTTTGATCTGTGGTTGGTTGAATCCACTGATGCATAACCCATGGATATGAAGAGCCAACTGTATATATATGCCAGAAATCTCCATAACAAGATGGACTCTGTACTGTTTTTCAGGGTGTTGGTATACCCTTTCCTGACCACCCACAATGTGATGGTGATTGCTGGGCCCTTGGAGAAAGTTGGAGCTGGAACTCAAAACAAATTGCAGGCCTCAGAGAAAGTCTCAGGGAAACGCAAAAACAAAACAAATTGAAGGTGAACTACTTACCTGGCATGATGTCCTACAACAGGGTCTGAGCAGTGTAATAAAGATGCACACTGTCCAAAAATTCCTTGGCACAATGCCAGGGCTCTTTCCCAAAGATTATTTAAATTCAGTTTCCTGATATTATGTAATTTCCTGATCCATCCATGAAGGTAGCCAAGGTAGAAGAAAACAAAGGATCTGCTAAATCAGTACCTGGGTTGATGGAGTTTGGAAACCTAAGTGGCAGAAACTGTTTATCAAGAGAAGCTAAGAGATTAGAGAAAACTAAGGCAGTTAAAAAGGTGAAAGATTCATCAGATTCCATTTACTCATTCTGCTTGTCAGAAACAGGAACTCCCAAGGCCAGAGGCAAGTGAGGCAAAATGATTGTGCACCTCTGAGAGAAGCAGATTGTCTCCAACTAGCTCTGGGAGCAGGAGTCAAGCCAAAGTGCTGGAGGGGAGACTGAGAAGGGAAAGCTTTCACTCCATAATGTTGACACACACAGGGCTTGCTCAAGGCAATTCTGTTAGTTTCTCTTTCTCGTTTGCCTGCCTCCATCCTAGCCTTCCTTGACTCATCATCCCCATTCCTGCTGCCTCTGCCTTACTTTGAACCTCCATTATTCTACTGCACTATGGCCCAATTTCACCCACTACTTCCAGTTTTATGTCCTCATTTTATCCCACACACTGCTGATCTCATGGTCCCTCTGCAGAGTTAGTCTCTTCTGTCCCTGTGCATCTGTGGTTCCCAGTGCATGTTGCTCCTGGAGCCCTTATGACACCGCACCATCATTATTTGCATACACACCTGCTGTGTGTACCCACCGGTGAGCTCCAGAATGGCAGGGGTCACCTCGTATCCAGCTCTGCATCCCCGACACTGCATGCACTCAACATTGGGTTCAAAGCAGTCGTTCCATCCTCCTGTAATTGTTCCCATTTTGGAAAATGTCAGTGTCATCCCTCCAGTTACTTAGGCCAAGAACCCAAGAGTCAGTCTAGATTACTTTCTTTTTCTCCCAAGGTCTTTCAGGCTTTGGAACAGAAATCAAGATCACCTAGATCAGTGTCATCTAAACCAGTGGTTCTCAACCCTGGCTGCAGATGAGAAACACTTCGGAAATTAAATTTAAAAAATTAAAAATACTGATGCTCTGGTGCACACCAGACCAATGAAATCTGAGTGGGGAGGTGCAGGCATGGGTATTTAAAAGTAAGACAAACAAAAACCCATAAAATGACATTAAAAGATTCCAGTGTGCAGCCATAGTTGAGGAACCTGAACTCTGGTGTTTATTGGGACTGTGATTGTCCCCAGCCTTAACCTATGTCTAGATACTGTGCCCTTCTTGCCCATGTCCCACCTGACCTGCTGTCAGTTGTATCTTCTGTGCTCTTCCAGCACCTGTGCCCATCCTCATCTGCTGCTGTTTTTAGGTATAATTACTGAGTGCTTAATACAAACAAGGTACAATGCAAATCACTGCATCTCATCAAGTCTCCTCAGGAACCTATGGGGAGGGACTACTATCATACCCATTAATCAGATAAGGACACTGAAGCTTAGAGAAGTAATAGACCCAAGATTAAAAAGCTAGGTAAATAGCCTCCTGGGATTTGAACTCAGGTTTTCTTCTTTCTTGCAGTCTTTCTTCTTAGCTACTGTACTAGCCCAGTCTGACCCATTTGGGGCTTCTAATTTCCATTCCTAGTAACCTGTCCTTTCCAGATGGTTTGTTTTCTTTATTCAATTAGCTCCCCAACTATTGCTGCTGATTCTCAGTGACCCCTTTAATGTACTTCTGAGTGTGCATCAAAATAATCCAACATCAGCCTCTATGATTTATAGCTGTTAATTGCACAAAATGAAATGTTATCTTGGCAGTACCCACTATGACCTCGTAATTACTGAGATGCTTCAAGTTACTTATCTAGATTTGATCTCCTTTGGAAGCTACTTATGAGCTTCTCAGAAAAGAGGCTCTAGGGATAACCTGTCAAAGATGAATTTGAAAAGGCCAAAATGGTATCTTGTACCTTGTCCCTGAGACACCATTCTCTGAGGTTATAGAGGGAGGCCTTCTTTGGAGCTGCTGTGGCCATGGCTCTCAGTGTGGTATGTTCTTCATTATCCCAGTTCCTTTCTGAGATGAAGCCACTTTTAGCTTGATTTGCTGCTGGCATTGAAAGAAGGTGAAGTAAAAATGTGGAACTGATCTACAATAACCAAAGCTTTCTTCCCAGGTTCCCAAGGACACAGAAATATCAGAGTAAAACCAATGCTGGAGAGTTCAACCCAAGTTCATCCCTTTAAAAGGACCCTGGTGGCTTATTGTGTCACCTTTGGATCTAGAGCGCTCCTCCACCTGGTCCCTTTGCCTTTGTCAGGTGGCCTCAGACTTGCGCTTCCCAGCCTGTGCAAACCTTGCTCCATCTAGCCCAGGCCTGGCCTCTGCTTCTTCCTTTCTCTCTTTGGGAGACTCCTCTAGGGGAAAGGTTTGCTCTGGAGTCTGCAATCTGTGAATAGTGGGCTATGCTGTGTGTGCTAGGAAGGCTGAGCACACACAGCATATAAAATGTGTGTAAAAAGTCCTGAGACATGTGAGCTTAGTCTATGACACTATGGTTTCACATTGAGTCCCAGCTACAGAAAAACAGATGGAGCTGGGAACAATGACTGCCAGGGAATGAGAAATGCTAGCAGGGCCCCATGGCTCATCTCCAGGATAGCATGACGAGTGTCTGATTTAGATGCCCCTTTAAGAGCTTCCATAGCTTCCTGTGCCTCCACCTGTCACTGCGTGCATTTGGGCTTGGAGACCGCCAGTTTACAAGTTTAAATCAGGTGCTTTAAGTAAAAGTGAGTTGTTTGGCACTAGGAAGAGGATTCCTACAGTTTGTCATAGTCCTGACTATGCCCTGTTGTCTCCTTGTGTCAACAATGAGCACTAATGGCCCCCACAGCACCATGTGTACACCAGATAATCTTTACCCTGGCCCACTTCACTCCTGGGCCTCTCCCACCAAGGGTACTCCTTCAGCACCATGAGAGCGGGGACTAGGGCACTCTTCTTCAGAACTCCACCCCAAAGCTCAGAACAGTGCCTAGCAGGTAGAAAGGGCTTAATATATGCATGTCGAGTGAATCAATGGCAATGAAATGAAGAAGATAGGATATAATTCCTCCTGACTTCCTCATCCCAGGCTCCTAAAATGGCCGTGTTTTAGTTGCATTGTCAGAGCACCCTTGGTTTATCCAACTGCATTGCTGTTCCAAGGTGGGAGATAAAGTTTCCATTCTGTAATTAGCTGTGAATGGTAGAAAGGCAAATGGTCAGGTTGAGGTAAAACATCAGAAGTGAATTGACTTCAGATAAGTGAAAAGTCAGCTTTTTTTTTTTTTTTTCCTATTCTGATATGAGGAGAGAATATTAAAGAGAAGAAGGCACAGGGGTTCTGGACTTGAGGAAGACATGATAGGGATTTATACACAACAAAGCTGACAACGTTTATCTTCACTAATGTACTAAAAACAGGAGTTGTGCGCAGAAGTATTTTATGATTTGCTACTGTGAAGGCCTTGATGTGGCGAGAATTAGATTTGTGACTCACTAAATAACTTGGCCCTTGATTTTTCTGCTAAAGGATTGTGTAGTAGAAAGATAAACTGGATTTGAAATAAAAATGATCTGGCCTTGAATGCTGGTTCTGTGACTTTCTTACAGAGTGTAACAGTGAGCACACCTCAGCTCTGTGTCTCAGTTTCTACATCTGGGAAATGGCACATAGAAGATGACTGACAAATGTTGCTCACCAATTGGCTTACTTAATGAATGGTTACATGGATTTGGTAGTTCTGTATTAGTTTCTCAGGGCTGCCATAACACCTTGCCACAAACTTCATGCCTTAAAACAACAGAAATGTTTTCTCTGATAGTTCTGGAGACCAGAAGTCTGAATTCATACTCCCTTTGGGGGTTCCAGGGGAGATTCTGCTCCTGGCCTCTTCAAGGTTCTGCTGGCCTCTGGAATTCCTGGGCTTCTCTGCCTCAGTGTCACCTTGCCTTTTGCTCTTGGCTGAGTCAAGTCTTTCTCTGCCTCACTCTTACAAGGGCAGTTGTCATTGGACTTAGGATCTACCTGGATTTTCCAGGATGCTCTTAAGACCTTCAATATGATTTTATTTACAAAGACCGGTTTCCCAAATTAGGTAACATTCATAGGATCTGTGGATTAGGGAGTGGACATATCTTTTTAGAGAATACTATTCAACCCACCATAGATTCCAAATGCCATATTTAAAGTTTTCTGTGAAGCAGGTCCTCCAGAACCATCCTGAGAAAGTCACCTCTAGCGGGACTTCTCAAACTTTGATGTATGTGTCCATCACTAAGGATCTTAGGAGAATGGGAGTCTGTTTTGAGGTCTGTGATTCTGCATTTCTGATAGCACTCAGGTGCTGCTATGCTGCTGGGCAGTGACCACACTTTGAGTGGTACACACCTTTCCTGAACAAGACTCATCTGATGAAGGAGTTGTCTCCTGGAGGGACAAAGTGAGGATTTATGGTGCTTGGTATCTATATGGTTGCTCTTCCTTCAAGCTTTGCTGAGTACTTGTGTTGGGTGGCCCAGGTGAAATGACTGTCTGTTCATAAGCATGTGTGGAAGATCTACTTCCAAAGAGATTTAATTCAAGCTTTCTGTCTTCTTGGTAGAGACTTCAGATGGTAGAGAGAGGTTTACCTGAAAATCTTTTTGTATGAATAAATATTTTCTCTGTGTAGTGTTTATGTCTTACGCTGTCTCCTAAGTTGCAATCTCCATCCCAGTTCTGGTTGGGCCTTAGATTTATGGTTTGATTGCCTACAAAAGATGAGAAATCTTCCTGTAAGAATCAGGACTAGAGGACAAGGGCAGCACCTAGGGTGCAAAATTTAAGGAGCTGTTCATTGTCATGGGTGTGCAGGGGCAGGGTGGGCACTTTCATGACCCTGAGGGCAAGCACCCCCTTAAATTTTGCCTCTAGGTGCCTCATTCACCTCACCCTAATCCCAGGCCTGCTTTCTGGCTTCCCAAGCAATTGGCTTTCCATTAACTCACATTATGGGGTTCTAGTTCTCTGTACTTCTCTTGTATTGTCATTTAATCTTTTCCCTGATCTGCCTTTCTACAAAGAAGATTGTAATCTTCTTTCCAGTTAATGGTGTTCCCTTTTAAAATATGTTTACAATCTTAACATGATATGCAAGGTCTTAGATGATCTGGCTCCTAATCACCTGTTCAGCCTCATCTTTTGCTACTCACCTTCTCTCTGGAGCCTCATCTTATGCTTTTCACATGAATAATATTCCAAGTAAGTTTTAGTTCCCTGAGCATATCATGCATCTTTGTGTTTCTATAGCTTTGTTCACATTAGTCACCTGCCTGGAATACTTGCCCCACCTTGTCTCTCTGGCAATCTCCTATTCCTCCATTATAAATGTGCCCCAGTGTTACTTTTTCTTTGAGGCCTTTAAGATTCTCCCATATGGACAAAAGCATTCTTTCCTCTATGTCTCCAGTCCTTGTGTGCATATGGAACATGTACACTGAAGTAGAATTGTCTATCTACCCCGCTGCTCCTGAGCACTGGGATGGATGGGCATTTTGTTCATTTCCTGGGGCTACAGTGGTGAGCAGAACAGACAGGTCTCCATCCTCCCGGAGCAGATCGTATCTTTCTTTTTTCTTTTCTTTTCTTTTTTGAGACGGAGTCTTGCTGTGTCACCCAGGCTGCAGTGTAGTGGTGCAATCTCAGCTCACTGCAATCTCTGCCTCCCAGATTCAAGCAATTCTGCCTCAGCCTCCTGAGTAGTGGGGATTACAGGCGTGTGCCACCATGCTCAGCTAGTTTTTTGTACTTTTGGTAGAGATGGGGTTTCACCATGCTGGCCAGGCTGGTCTCAAACTCCTGACCTCGTGATCTGCCTGCCTGTTTTCATATGCATCTTCTCAGTCCTTTATATTATAGCACAGCCACGGGACACATTTACTTGTTGAACAGATACATGGATGAATAAAAGTAACAAAATTCAGCACTACAGATGGAGTAACAGGACCAGAGTTATTCTCCTGCTTGAAACAAGAACAAAAAGATGAAATATATAAAACAAGTTTTCACGGCACGAGACATTGTGCAACGAAGAACAGTAATCCCTGAGAGAAGGGAAACAATTGGGGTGAGCCCTGTACTTTCTGCCACTTACACTTGTGCCTAACAACAAATGCTCAGAAACTGAAACAGAAAGGAATAACAATAATGTATTTATTTTATTTATTTATTTAATTCATTGACATTAAAAATCAATGACACCTTTTATAAATAAAAAATTAAAAATAGGGACAAATCTGACAAAAGATGTTGAATCTGTACACTGAAACCTACAAAATATTGCTGGGAGAATTAAAGAACACTTAAATAAATGAAAAGAGATACCTTGTCCATGGATTAGAAGGCTCAATATTGTAAAAATTTACTTCTATCCAAACTGATGCATAGATACAATACAATCTCAGTTAAAATACCAGCTTGCTTTTGTGGGACAAGCTGATGGAAGTATAAATGACTTAGAAAAGCCAAAATAATTTTGAGAAAGAAAAATATGGCTGGAGAACTAGTGCCACCTTTTATTGACCTCTTACAAAGCTATGTTAATAAAAACAGTGTTGTATTGTATAAAGATAGACAAATAATGGAACAGACGAGACTATAGAAATAGAGCTAGTGATATCCAGAAAATTTGTTTTTGACAAATGGAAAATATATTTGGACAGTTCACCAGAGAAACTGTATAGGGGGCAAATAAGCACATGAAAAAAATACTTAATGCCAGTAGTTATTAGGAAAGAGAAAATTAAAATCGTGAGATATTACTACACATCTATTAAAATGACTAAAATTAAGCAATTGACCATGTCAAATGTTGAGTAGGATGTGGAGGAACAGGAACTCTCATACACTGCTGGAGGTAGTAATGTATAAAGGCCCTACCACTTTGGAAAACAGTTTGTTAAAATCATTTGGCCATTGTACTCCTAGGTATTTATCCAGCAGAAATAAAACATGTCTATTCTGAGACTTGCATATGAATGCTCACAGTAGTTTTATTTGTGATAGCCAAATAAAATAAGTCAAATGTCCATTAACAGGCGTGTTGGATAAATAAACAGTAGTATGTACATACAATGGAATGTTACTTGATAAGGAAAAGGTATGAATTACTGATACATGGAAGAACATGGATAAATCTCAAAATTATACCAAATAAGAGAAGCCACATACATAAAAATGAATTTGTTCTGAATGAGCCCATTTATATAAAATTCTAGAAAATGTAAACAATCTGTAGTGGCAGCATTTGACTCTTCCTGGGGAGGGGGAACACGAAGGAGTGGGAGAGAAGGATTACAAATAGGCATAAGAAAAATTGGGGAGTGAGGCATATGTTCATTATCTTGATTGTTATAATGGTTTCACAAGTGTACATATATGTCAAACTTATCAAATTGTGTATTTTTAGTGCATTTTGCTGTATATCATTTATACCTCAATAAAGCTTTTTTTTTTTTTTTTTTTTTTTTTTTTAAAGACAGAGTCTCACTTTGTCGCCACGCGCCAGGCTGGAGTGCAGTGGTGCAATCTCGGCTCACTGCAACCTCTGCCTCCCAGGTTCAATCAATTCTTCTGCCTCAGCTTCCTGAGTAGCTGGGACTATAGGTGCACACCACCATGCCCAGCTAATTTTTGTGTTTTTAGTAGAGACAGGGTTTCACCATGTTGGCCAGGATGGTCTCCATCTCCTGACCTTGTAATCTGCCTGCCTCAGCCTCCCAAAGTGCTGGAATTACAGGCGTGAGCCACCACGGCCAGCCAATAAAGCTACTTTTAAAAGCCCAAAAAGTTAGTGGAGTTGATGACAGAGTAAAAACAAATGCTCCTTTGATCCTGATTTCCATGATAGATACTGGGGTTACCTGGGATCCCAACTTCCCAGCATCACAGGAAACCCTGGTTCCTTGCCCCACTACAGGTGCACAGAGCTGCTCCATTTCAGCTCACTCTGCACTCACTAGTCTGACATTTAAAGGATTTATGAGAAACTGTGAATGAAGAGCCTGTTAAGTGACTCATAAAAGTGATTTGTATAAGAATAGTTTTTTGTGAGACAAGGAGGGAAGGGGCAGCAAATTGGCAAGTTTCTTGCTTCTGCTCTCAGTTGGGAAGGTCTTGGGAGTTTGAGGATAGCATAGGAAAGCTAGGAAATGTCACATCAAAGCTAACCAGAATAAGATCCTATTTACACCTCACTGTAGTAAATTCATGATCAGGGAGTCAATTGTAGTTTGGAATCAGAGTTCTATCTGCCATGTGTGAATGTCAAAGATTCTCAGAGGGGCAGTCATTTTAAAAATATATTGTAAGTAATTACAGTGCTTTCTAATTCAATTTGGACTGTTGTGTCGCTTTCTCATTTTTGAGAGTTTTCGACGCCATTCCAAGAACTTCTAGCCAAGACGGCTCCACAAACAGCCAGTCACCCTTGCTGAGGAACTTTGAAAGTGAAAACCATAAAGGCAACATTAACTTACAAAAGTCCCTTAACAGCGTAGATCTTAGGTACATAAAAATGTCTGGACTGATTTGGAAATAGAATTAATTACATAAAATCAATCATGACCAACATTTCTTGAGCATACATTTTATTTTTAACTAGGAAAAATCCAGGTATCCTCATAATATGCCTACTATTTCCCCTGACCAATTGATTTACATTTTCTTTCTTAGCATTGTTTTTCACTGACATGAAAACATCACAAATGCTCTTATTCTGCACAGGGCTCTGTTCTTGCAGCATGCAGTTATATGCAAGAGCAAGTGTTGCTGCCTGCTGTAGTGCTTACCTTCACTGGGGCTGCCTGGCTATTGTCGAGTCAGTTGAAATGATTCATGGGTCTGACAGATGTCTGGTACAGCTGGATGTGTCCTTGATTATCCCAAAAGTCTGGACAGCACTGTCATTCACCATTGCCCAAATTATCTTTGTATTGACTGTGGAACCCTCTGTGACAGTACCGTAATGGCTAATTACCCAGGATACCTTTGGTACTCACTTCATAATGGTTTAGTGGAAAAGAAAAAGACCGTAAGAAAATGAGAAAAAAACATACCAATAAAAGTAACATCCTGTTCTTTGCAGAAAACACAGACTCTAGTGTGATACAGAATATATATTTATTTGACATCATGCAGTTTATGCTAATGAAATCCAGGGCCACAATAGTAGAAGCATAGATTTCTCATGAAACACATAAGGAGGAAATAAAATGTAAAGAACCTTGACAGTGATAAATTATGGACAATAGAAGGAGCTATTAGCTGTGAGAGAATTGTATGTATAATATACTTGAAAAACGGATGAAGACTGGCCATTTGCCTGCCTCATATGTTGCAGTGGGGAAAGAAAGACCGTGTTTTGTTTAGCAAATAACCTCCCCAGAAATAGAAAGGAGGGAGGGAGGAAGGAGGAGACCCTTAGTAAAGCTGCCTGAAATAACAAAAATTGAAAGCTGAGGTTTCATTTTTCCCTATAATGCTATAAATTAGCACATTTTGACAAACATAGCTCCCAGAAAGCAGATATATATTAGGGGGAAAAAAGATAAGGGAATAGAGGGTACAAAATCCCATTTTGACTTTTAGTGGAGATGATGAGATCCCAGGAGGGCAGACAAAGCAGACTGGGAACAGCTTTTCACACAAAGGATACAGTAATTTGCCACATCCTGTCCAGGCTGTGTTTGAATGTCACTCCTGTCTTAATTACCAGACTAACAAAGCGATTCTGTTATTCTGGATTCTCCGCCACAGTTCCTGCAATGCAAGAGAGCAAGCTGGAAGAATTGCTCACGGATCGTTACCAAGCGAGTGGGTGAGGCAGGCAACCTCATGGGCTCAGATTGAGGAGGCCATCAAACGTAGAGGAAGGCAGTAGGTGTAGTTATGGAGACCTGCGGGCTCTCTTGCTGTCGGGTGCAAACAGTGATCCACCTGAATTTTGGAGCATGGAGCTTAGCAGGTGGAGTGCTTTAGCTTGTGCTGAGGTCTGGGAACACAGTGCATGATCTTTTGGTGAGATAAAGTGAAGATTGTCCCCCTTCCCCATCCCTGTGGCTCTGCATCAGCCTCATATCAAGTAACCCATCAAACATAAGATTCAGCCAATCTGATGGCAAAACACAGGTTACTGAAATTCTGACTCAGGGTGGGAGGGTGGGAGCAGGGTGAGGGTTGAGAAATTGCTTAGTGGGTACAGTGTACATTATTTGGGTGATGGATACAATAAAAGCCGAGACTTCACCACTGTGCAATATATCCATGTGCCAAAACTGCACTTGTACCCCTTAAATTCATACAAATTAAAAAGGAAAATAAACTCTGACTCATTGTTAAATTGTTCCTTTGACTAAAGGTTAAAAAAAAAATCCCTTCTCATTTTGATCCATTGTTGAGAGCATTTCTAAAATAGGTCATTCCATTCTTTTTGGTCTTTCTTAGATGATTCTTTATTGTTTCAGAGACATTGTTCTGTCTACTAATTCTTATCAATGACCTCGGTGGTGAAGGGCATTGAAGACCACAGTGGTTTAGGTGAGGAAGGTGCAGGGGTTTGGACTGAATATGCGCTGAGCTCTGTGCTGATGCACAGCCTAAAGGGTGACATTTTCAGATACAGATTATTAAGTCTGCTTCTATTGTACTAGTCATATCTTTCTTCTTGAAAACGATTTGCGGTAAAACAGTTCCATTAATCCAGGCCTCTGGTTAGTTGGAGTATTTTTGTATTTAAATAAGAAGGTTGCTGCATTTCAAAAACATTCAGGTGACACAATTGTGCTTCCTTTTTATCAGATTTGAGTCTGATACAGTGATATTGGTAGAGCAAAAGAAGACGAAAAATGAAACATAAATCTTTAGTTCCATGTCTATCCTAGCTGCATAGCAATGATCTGTCCTTTATATCCATACCATTAAAGCTGTTAAATGAAGACAAAATTTCCTGATTGCATTTCATCTACAGTAATAAGAATTTTATTTGAAAGAGATGGACATTGCCCTAAAAGTATTTTTAAAACTACATATTGGACTAATTACATACAATGCTAGTTAGTCAAGTTTAGCAAGGAAGTAAATTACCCTTATTCCTCCTCTACACGTTTAAAGGAGTCTAGGAAATGAAAGGGTTCAAAGCCACATCCTACCTGTCTTATCTTTCTACAGAAATGCCATTTGTCCTAAGACAAAGTATGACAAAAGCTGATAGAATGGCTAATTCTGGGTACAATGTAAAGTTTGTCTTGAAGTTATTTCTCAAAAGGCAATAATGATGTCAGACCCCTGACATGTCTACCACCAGCCTACATGAATAGGATTTAGATAAGAGATGAAAGGAGGGCCTGAAAGTAAAGCAGGTGATGAAATCTTGAAAAAGCTTATATTTATTGAAGCAGAACATCTATAGCAATAATCTTATAAGTGGGTTTTAAAAATCAAATAAGCATATTACAAATATGTCACGTAGTCATGTAATTGTTTATATTTCTGATTTGCTTTATAAATTTGAAGCATAACTTAAACCTTTAAAAATGCCTTCAGTCATTAGAGTAATTGCCCTGAAAGATTAGAAACTTCAAAATGAAACAAGAAAAAACTAAAGAACACAGACTGATTTATTGTTATGAAATAAGGGTATTGTCTTATGAATAAAACTGCAGAAATATTTGTAATGGTCTGCTTAGAACTAATTGCTTTGGATGTGATAGACACACAGGTTTTATTCACTAACTCTAACTGTGACAATAACAGACCAAAATTCCATAAAGAAAGCGAAAATATCACAAAAGAAAGAAAATAAGAAAAATGGCAGCCATGTATGCTGACTTAACAATGCCATTCAAGGCTGGGTGTGGTGGCTTATGCTTGTAATCCCAGCATTTTGGGAAGCTGAGGCAGGAATATTGCTTGAAGCTAGGAATTCAAGACCAGCCTGAGCAACATTGCAAGACCCTGCTTCTACAAAACAAACAAACAAAAACCAGTACCATCCAAAGTCTGAAAGTATTTTCTGGGTACAATTATTGTTACTTACATTTCAAATAAATACCTATGGCAGAGAAATATCAAGAAGCTGCAAACACAGATACTCACAGGGGCCAGGCAGGAAATAATGGGGGTAGGGGGATTTTCAAATTAGACTGTATCCCCACTAAACGGAGCAGCTTCTACCAATTGATGCCATGTGGAAATGAGAGCTAAGTTTTGCCAGATCTCTTGTCTTTTCAGGAAAACCTGAAAATCTAAATGTTTAGAGATTATGAGTCCCTGTGAGGGCCTCACAAGACCCTAAACTGTGTGGGTTTACTGAGCATAGGTAAGAGAGCTGGGTTGAGGGGGTTGGGGTGGTTGTGAGGCACCCTGACCTAATGCATTCTGGTTATTGAGTAAACACTAAGATCCATAAATTAGAGAATACTGTTTGACATTGAGCAATACATGGTTGATTACAACATCGCACCTATGTGTATATAGCTTAGTTCAGTTAATAGTGTACTTTCTTATGTCTCATATCATCTAATTCATGTGATTAGAAAGATAATCTTTCCACACAACCCATTTAAGAGTTACTCCTATCATGCTGGTCTCTGCCTAGCCTTCTTTTCTTCCTCTTCTTCACTTGCAGGAATCAGCTCACCTTTCAGGGCTCAGAGAAGACTGCCACCATCCCTCTAACTGGGCTGGGACCTTGTATCATCCTCCTGGATCTTCCTTTTGCAGCACTATGAGAATTGTGAATATGTAATTCTTATTATCTGCCTTGCTGACTAGACTCCAAGCTTCATCAAGGCAGAGAACTACTTCTGTACCCTCAGTACCTATTTCAGTCTGGTACATATTTTTAAAATAAATGTTTGCAGAAACAAACATTTTAATGAATCACATAGAACTGTGTGGGTGTGCGTATATATTATATATGTTCAGAATCTTTGAACAGTAAGACTAATCTCTGAACATTATATATATATATGTTATATAAGAGTCTAAATGAGCTACTTCCTTTTTCACTGTCAAGTAGACTTGTCATTTATTTCTGAGAGCTCTTTTGAATTTCCTCTGCTAAATTGGAGACTCCTCACATTTTAATTTTTTGGGGGTTCCTAATTCTCTTTTTCTGATATATGGAAGTAATGGAGGTCTCCTAAAAATTCCCTTTTAAGCAAATACTGTGCTTCTTCCAGACAACAGAAAAAATATGGAGTTTGTAAAGATGGCCACAAATTATTTACATTGCTTTATCCATGCCCTTGGTTAGGCCCCTTGCACATGTCTTGGCTTTGTGACTTGTTTTGGCTTATCTACACTAACAAATATGATGCAAAAAGAGGTTTATGTATTAGGACATGTTTTTTCTTGCTGCTTTTGGGAACCCTGCGATCACCATCATATGAATACGCCTGGGTTAGCCTGCTATGGACATGTGGCTCAGTCATCCTCATGGCTTAGTCTCCTCATGACTACAGGCAACAGCCAGCACCTCCAGACAAACATGTGAGTGAGGTCATTCTAGACCAGTCTCCAGGTGATCTGGTATCTGGCTGCAGTTGTGTGAGTAAACCCAACTGAAAGCAGCAGAAGATCTGTCCAGTTGAGCCCAGCCTCTATTTTCGTCCTAACAGAATTGTTAGCTAAGCATTGATATGGCTTGCTTTGTAGCAAAAACTGACTTATACACACATTTTCAGGGTCGTAGCAATTTTTCAACAAGACCAGACCAGGAAATCTGAATATCAATTCTCTTTTCCTTAGACCTACCCATGCACCATTGCTCTTAGCTTTATTAAAGCAGAAGCCTATTGATATTGGAAAGCAGCCTATCAGAGTCTTTACAGGGAATCTGACTGGAGAGGACAGAGTTACACTCTATTCTCCCAAGAGCCCCTCTCCAGATCTTAACACCAGAATATGGGCAGCAGATCTGAGAGAGGAGAAAGAGGTGGAAGGAAAGGGAAGATGATGGTGAGAGCCAGGATACTGGAAAAGCTCATGCGGAGCCAATGAAAGTACCCAGTGTCCTGGCATTATATCACAGTATCCTTATTATAAGAAAAAAAAATCCAGCATTGGTTACTAGCCTCTGAAAGCTAAAGGATGAAGCCAAGCAAATATGGGACTTTGCAGTGTATCATTTTAATGTAGAGAAAACACACACATTAGAAGTATAAGCTTGCCTTTGTTTAAGGCCCTTAAGCCTTTCTTAGCATTTTTAGGAAAATGCATTGAAAGTAAACATTTGTTACTTTCTAAAATGCTGCTCTGAAACTTTTCATATGTTTTTGTGCTGAATCTTGATACAGTAATTTTAAAAAGCAAGAACCACACAAAATGTAAAGTGTTGTTGCAGAGCCTGGGTAGAATAGGGTGGGTGTTTATTGAGTGCTTGCTGTTTGCCAGGACCTTATTCATTTAATCTTTGCAACCATCCTGTGAAGTAGCTCTTTTATCTTTATTAAACAAATGAAGAAACTGAGGTTCCAAGAGGTTAAGTAACTTGGTCAAGAGGACACAGTAGCTAATAAGGTTGTAAGTTACAGACATAGACTTCAAATCTGATTCTAGACTTGCAGCCTCAGCAAAAGTACAGTACTTTTAACAGTAGTAATAATAATAATTTGTACTGAGCCCTTATTATGTAACATATAACTTTTTATTTAAAACAATAAAATCTGACAATTAGTGAGCACATATATGCTAACAATATTCTAAGCACCTTACACGTAAATAATTTAGTGTTGAAAAAAATCCCCTGTAAGGTAGGTAAATTTATTATCTGGATTTTTAAGGTCATGAAACAGGCATAGGAGGGTAAGTGATTTACCCAAAATTGCATAATAAGTAAGGAATAAAACAGACATTGAATTTAGATCTGTCAAAGCCCAACTTCTGTTAAACCGCATGTACTCATTTTTATGTTTCTTTGAATATAATTTTGTTATATTTTGAAATTGTAATTACAATGGCTGCTAGTGTGCTAGGTTTCCACAAAGGAGGGTGATCCGCCACTATTTAGACATTCTTAAAGAAAGCAAAACCTATTGAAATATATGCTCCATGAAGTTAGCCCTGTCTGTCTTGTTCCCAGGGATTGAAACACTTTCATGGAGCACGATGCCTGGGACATAGTTGGAGCTCAGTTAATATGTGCTGCATGAATGAGTCATTCAGATATTAATAATTTGGTTCTGCATACTCTACAAGTAATAATACAAGGATAGATGATATAATACTATGTAGCCCTTTGGGTTTTTTTGTTTTTTCTTTTTGGTAGAAAGATATTGTATTAGCTTCCTAGGGCTATGGCAAAAAAGTACCACAAACTGTGTGGCTTAAAACAACAGAAATCTATTCTGTCACAGTTCTGGAGCCTGGAAGTCCAAAATCAAGCTATCGACAAGACCATACTTGCTCTGAAAGTGTGAAGGGAAGACACTTCCTTGCCTCTTCCTAGCTTCTGGTGGTTGTCGGCCATCGTTGGCGAACCCTGGCTATAGCCACATCACTTCAGTCTCTGCCTCCATCTTCACAAGGGTGTCTTCCTTCTGTGTATATCTGTGTCCAACATTTCCCTCTTCTGTGGACACCAGTCATGTTTGATTTAGGGCCAAACTCTAATCCAATATGGCCTCATCTTAACTCGATTATATCTGCAAATAAGATCATATTCACAAGATCCACCTGGACTTGAATTTTCTGGGGTTTTGGAGGGGGGGGAACTGTTCAACCCAGTATCAATTCTTTAATCATTTGAAACATGTTATTACTAATGGGCCCAAACAGAAGAGAAGGCAAGGTAGAACGTGCTTGGTTAAGGCTAGGAGGGGCCTCCCTACCCCTAACAAAACAAAGCCCCAAACTCCATTTGGCATAGGTTTGATTTTTAAGTTCAAACACTGATGATGGGAAAACATAGTATACCCTATCAGCTATAATATCTTATTGTGAATACATTTCCTTTCTATGAGAGCCAATTTGGATGAGAAATGTGGAAAAAAAGCACAAAAGCTAAAGCAAGGAATTAGGGAGTTGTAGGGAAGTGCCACTGGCCAAGAAAAAGGGGGAAAGTTGCCAGATGCAGAAAGTCTGGGTGGATCCATGTGAAGATCAAAGAGATGATAAACTTAGAACAAAAGACAGCTGCAAGAAGAGAGCCTTCTGTTGGACATTTGTGGAGGCATCTGATTATAGACACCAAGACCTATCACTGGCCAACAAATGGAGCCAGAGGTAAGACCTCTGAAGATGTTACAAAATAAGCAACAAAGCCACTTGGAATGAATAGAGTTAGAGACCCAAGGAGGGATAAAGAGACCCTTGAAAAATCCACAGGGTTCCCTAAGAGAAAGATGCTGTCTACATGTGAGTTAGTATTTTCCTATTTCTTTCTGCTCAAACACCAGGCACTCATGGGAGAGTCTGCATCCCTGGCAGATCAGACATGGTGCTATGCCTGGGAAGTCTAAGTGGGATGTGGCATAGTCCTGTTTGGAGCTCCCCCTGCTGGAGTGAGGAACCATACTTGGTAACCATACCATGTGGCCAGTGCCGTGGGGTAGCATGCAATGAGAGAGAAAAGAGGGCATCATCACCCTTGAAGTAGAGTCTGGGAGGGGCACCCTCTCATGGTTGGTGGTCTCTGAAGGCCTCTGCAGAACACCTCTAGGAGATCTCAGGAAGTAACAGAAAGAACATGGGTCAGGAGTCGGACTGGCTGCATGGCCTTGGGTGAATTACTTACGTGGCCTAAATTTCCATTGAAAAAAATAAAATGAAAATATTCACGTAACACCACCATTCTGGGTACATAGTATGTACTCAAAATTCATTGTTCTCTTACTTTCCTTGATCACCAATTTTATTCTTAGGTTAAGCCTGTGCTGTGATCTAAATTTCTTTAGCTAAGTTCAAGAAATGTTAATCATAACTTTGTTTGATTTGTAAGAAACTCCTGATTCATCTGGGGCCTAAAGTTTCATTATGGTTTTGATTTAAGGATTTAGATTGGCAGAGGTGGAGCAAAATATGCATTCCATAGCTAAGCAAATGTGATGCTGCTAGGATTTAAATGTGAATAAATACATAGCTTTTATATTCTTCCCAGTTCAATTTTGCTCTGCTGTGCTTTGTAGGATTTTTAAAAAATACTCCATGTTAAAGAGGAGTTTCTCTTTTGTGTTTGGATATTCTTGTGCAGGAGAAAGGGGGGTAGGGTGGTGGGTGAAGATTATGAAACAATCTTCTAGGTAAATTTGGTGATACTGTTAATAAGGAATTTAAAAACGCCAATTAAGGTTCTTGTTTAACCACTCCAAACTTTCCTCAGGATGGTTTTACAATACCAATGATTAAAAGTTGCAAAGGTGTTGTAAACTTCTCTGGGTGGTATTTTTTTTTTTTTTCCAATAACGCAAATGGTCTTTCCAGTTCTTGTAGCATCACTTAAAAATGAATTTGATTACTTCTAAGCTTGTAAAAAATAGAATCATAAATATGCTCATTTCCCACAGTGAAGCAGGGAAAGGGAGGAAGAAGAGCAAAAGACTACATCACATTTTTAAGTAAGCAGTTACAAAAGACCTTTAAATAACTCAACTTCCTACCATATTTTATTATCTTCTCTCTGTTTCACAGCATTATCTACCATAGAAATGCAGAGAGATTTGTAAAACACTATAGCATTTAAGTCATTACATTTTATAGCTAATTTCTAATGTGGATTTGATTTTTTACGAGCAGAAAAAGAATCTAATTTGCATTAGTGACAGTAACTAGAGAAATTTAACACCTGGCCCTGGTTGTACCAGAAATTGAATATTAGATACTTGGGTGCTAAAAACCCATTCAGATCTTCAAGGGGGATTTTTCATTTATTTATGTGCTGCTCTCATGTTTGCCATTACAAAACCGTTCATACTATGATGGAAGAAAACTCACTGCCTGCAAAAATTCTGGATATGCATTTTTCATTCTCTGCCAGAGAAACAGAGCTATTTACCCATTAGCAAGAACACACCCTGAAAAAAACACCATGTCATGCATCTAAAAAAAATATCACAGCAGCCCCTGTGAGAAGCGCTTTGATTCCTGCTGGCCTCTCCCAACTACCCCCAGCTCTTCACCCCTAAGCTTCCCTTTATTTTCTCTTCCCCCTCCTCCTCCTGAGCCCCCTCCTTGTTGCTGTTTCCCCAGTAGAAGCTTGAGTGCTGTGTTTCCAAGCAAAATTAAACCTCTGCTAAGAAGATCACATTGTTGTTACAAGAGCAATCCATATGTTTATAAAGTGTAGAAAATTAGGAACTGCAAAAGAGGCGAAGCTGGTGTTAAATGATATGGGAAGTGACACTTTACATAGCCGGTTACAATTAACACATTGATGGCATTTCGCTGGCTCCTTGCAGTGATAATGCTGTTGTCAAATGTGTTTAGTGCACCAAATCTCCTGGAGCCTTCAGCCAGGCAGCGAGTTTTGACAGATTGAAGGTTCGGAGATAGGCTATCATGACAGATGGAAACTGGCACCGATGTTCAGCTTTTGCCCATCACAGGGGACCTGCCCCCCTTATTCTGCAGGGCTCAGCTCTGCAACCTTCCCCCTTCTGATGAAAGCAGGGGATGGCATTGTTAAATAGTGCATCTGTGTGAGTTAGACTCCTCTGATGAAAGCATAAGGCAGACGCGCTGTGAAGCAAAAGACAGCCTCTGCTCTAACTGCATTTTAGATAGACTTCAGGAAGACCCTAGGGAGCTGGGAGAAAACTTTGGTAAATTTCAGACAAAAAGGGAAAAAAGACCACCCATTAATTTTCTCTCTGTAAGATATAAAAATATATCTCTGATTATTTACTCTGATGTAAAATCTGAATTAATTACTTTCATAAATAGTTCCCCAAGCTAGCACTCTATAGAGTCATGTGGATGTGTTTTTCTTCAATCATCATTATTTCCTTGTTATTAATGAATTCCTAAACAATCCAAAGAAATCTGTAAAAATGGTGCCCAGGGCAGTTATGAACCCTCTACTTGTCAGAAACCAATTCAGTTACTCCGAGATGCTCTTCATGACCCTGGGATGGGTTCTTGAGTCTCAGTTTTAAAATCCAGGGCCGGGGCAGAAAGAGCTTTACACAGCTGGGCATAAAAGGGAGGATAATATAGTTAATTAACCTTTCACCCACTCCCCACAAACCCACTTTTAAAGAAAAACATAAGTCATTTGATTTCAAATGCCCATTTATTTCGAAGGCTTTCACTTCAGCTCTTGCAGTTCTTTCTTCTTCTTGCTGACAAATTCTTCTTTAATTTCCCTAAACTGGCTGAAGAGTCCTCTTTCTTTGCAGTCTTAATCTTCCATTCTGCTCTCGCCCATACAGGTTGGGAGCAGCAAGTACTGCAGCCCATTTGAGGTATGATAATCAGCTGATTAGCTAGCGGAGTCGTTTTCCCTGAGGCTCTTTTGTGTGCAAAATCCTCACACTCAATTGACATGTGGACATCATAAAGCTGATGAAATGCAATTGTAATGAACAAGAGGGAGCGGCATCTGCAGCCGTCTAAATGAAGGACCCTTTCCTCTTGCCATGCTAATTCAGAAAATCTGCTCTTAACGTGTACTCCCCCTGGATTCCAAATTGAGGCACATCTCCATGAATGCATATTCAAGGAGTGAATTAGCCTCTGTGGCAAGTGAGTGCCTAGCCTGGCCAGACTGATTCTAATTTCAAGACAGATTATACTGCATCAACCATAGTAATGATCTGACAGTTCATTTGTGATGAGAGTCCTACAGTCAGGTTTACTGCTCGGACAGACAGGTGCACAGAGAGAGCCAGCAAGACCTCTCAGACAACATCAAAGGCTGCTGTCAAATGACTTCAGCCCAAATAGCCAGATGAAGGAGAAAAGAAGTAATGCATTAAAAAAAATTAATAAGTTCTCAGGTGGAAATCCTGGATGTAATGGCGGTCAACGGGTGTTCCCCTACCTATTATAGGTTCATGTACACTCAGCAGTGGTTAAATTAGGAAGAGGAGGTGAGACTTTCCTTCCACAGCCCTTTTCAGAAACCTGTATCACTTGCTAAGAAATTTTCAAGTGAATAAAACTTGGCACACAAGTTTGTTTTTTTAAAAATTGAATTTCACATGAATCAATTTGTATGAAGAAAAACTGCAGTACTAGGGAGAGAAGCTGTTCATTTCCACTGCCTACTCCGTGACATTTGCTAATATAATATGACAGGTTTGTTCATCACTATTTTGGATCACCTTCGGGTTTTCTGTACTATTCTTTCTATTAATAAACGTTAATTAATGATGGTAAGGAATGCTTGCCTTTATATCCAAAAGCTCAATGTGCTTTTCAGACATTGATTTATCTTTGAGAGTTAGAAAGAGGGCAAGTATTAGCACTGTTATTTTTACAGAGGTGAAAATAGAATCATGGTGATAAAGTGACTTGTGCAAGGTCACACTGCAAGCCAGTCCCAGATCTCTGCCTTGAACTAATTTTCACCCCTCTCTACAGTTCTAGACACAGAAAATACTCCAGGGAAAGGTATTGTTAATCCAATGTTAAGGAGACTCCTTCATACACATTGCTAATAAATATAGCACATGCCTTAAAAGCAAATGAACAGGACAAGCTTAATAAGGACTGTTGTCACTGTCGGGCAATCCACCCAGTGTCTGTACAGTTCACACAGAGGTCCTTGTCAAGGAGCCCGTTTCCAAGATTACAAGAATTATTCCTTGGCCTCTTTATGTTTCTCTTCAGCCTTTACATTGACCTTGACCTATAGCTTTTCAATTCAATTTAACTCAATTACAGTGCAGCGTGTGCCTGTAGACATGACCATAGATTATTCTGCTTCCTCCAGTGTGTTTAGAGGCAAAATTTGGGATGGCTGATGAGAGCTGTTATTGTATATAGCCCCTCCTCTAGCGATCAGGAGTTACTCCTCAGATCACTCACTCCACTGTGGGTAAAGCAATGAAGTAGGTATTTTAGGGAGGTAAGAGAAATGAGACAAGTTTGTCTCCAAAGGCAAACATGCCTAACAATAATGTACAGGAAAGACAGATACGCATGTTAGTAAACAAACCTTAAAGTGCAAATCTCATTCCAGTGTGCCAAGATATGTAAGCAGCTACAAATCTACCAACTGGCTAGTTTCCAAAATCTGCTTGTGAATCAGTTGTGTCAAACTCACATTGCATTATCCCATGGAAGCTGAGTGTTCAATGGTGGTTAGGTTCTCAGGCCAGGTGTTTAAGCCATATTTAACCTACATTGTAGCTGCACAGACTACTCATAGTACCCACACAGGTGTGGCTGAGAGAGTTCCACTGCATTAAAGGAATCCTTGGGCACTGAAATCAGGCAGCTTGTGTTTAAATCTCAGCTCTGCTACTTACCATTCTAGTATCCTGTAAAGGCAATTTAATCTCTCTGGTCATCCATTTTGTCATCTATGAAAGGTTGATAATAGTTACCTCATAAAATTATTGTTAGAGGGATTAAATGGAATACAACAGAGTCAAATACTTGGCCTGATAGCAAGTGCTCAATAAATGCCAAGCAGAAGTAATAGGATAGTTTACATATTTTATTTTTTAGCTTATGTTTTTCAGGAATTCATTGCTCACCACCTCCCATTTTAAGAGTATAAAGAGACGTGTGTGTGCATTTTTTAGCTGAAGAATGGACCTTTCTCATTTGTTTAAGAGAAGGTTTCATAACCTAGAGGTTAAGATTCAGATTCCAAAGCCAGAATGGATTTAAGTTCTGGCCCTGCCATTACCAGCTGTGTGACCTTGGGCTTGTTACTTAGTCTCTCTGTTTCTCATCTGTAGAATGAGATACTATTAATATCAGTCTCATACGACTATCCTAAAGATTAAGTTAACATATGCAAAACACCTGCCTTGTAAACACAATGTAAGTAAATGTAGCTCTCATAAGGATACCACGGCCTATTATTGGCAATGACAAATGGGCAGGAAACCAAAGCCCAGTTGGAGATTAATGACTGTCTCAAGGTTACTGTTAGTAAATAATGTTCTGAGACTCCAGGTTGGTCTTCTAATCCCTAGTCACATGCTCTTTCGAGGTCACGGTGTTTCCTCCACCATGTCCCTGTGAAGCACCCTGGAGTGTTGCTTAACATTTATTGAGTACTCACTGGGTGTGCAGCATCAGGCTGGTTCCTGTAGAGTTTGGTTATAAAAGGGAAGTTGTGCTCTTGACTCTAAACCAAGGGTTGGCAAACTATGGCCACCAGCCAAAGCAGACTGCTGCTTGTTTCTCTGTGGCCTGTGACCTAAGCATAGGTTTAACATTTTAAAATGTTTGAAAAAATTCAAGATTCAGAAGACTATTTTTGTGGTATGTGAAAATTATATGAAATTCAAATTTTTCTCTCTGTAAATGAAGCTTCATTTAAATGCAGTCACAACTATTTTTTTACATAATGATTATACCTGCTTTTATGCCACAACAGCAGAGATGAGTAGTTGTGACCAAGATCTGATGGCCCACAATACCCAAAATATTTACTATCTCACCTTTTACAGTAAATGTTTACAGACCTCTAGTCTAGACCCAAGAAGACTGATTCTTTCTGGCTTATCACTGAGTGGGCTTAATAGGTTCAGTGATGTCACTCAAGGTACATGGACTGAGCCTAGAGTGGCTGAGATCATATAATTGTCTTCTGCCATTTGAGTACTGTCTTAACACTATGTTCTGAAATACACTGGAGGTACAGGGTTTGAGTTCCCAGGAACTAGCCTGTCTGGTTCTAATTCCAGTTCTTCCACTTGCTAGTGGTGTGACCTTAGGCAAGTTACTTAGTTTTTCTTTGTCTTGGTTTTCTCATCTATAAAATGGGGTTATTTTGAGAATTATGTGGTCTTTTACATAAAAAGCACTTGGAAGAATACCTTGCACATTGTCAGTACTGTTAGCGTTAGCCATTATTATTTTTGAAGTCTTACGATTCTTTGGTGAAAGAGAAAGATACCCTCCTCAGAACAGTGGGAAGTCTATGCCAAAGTTCCCTCCTTCCCCTGGTTCTCCTGATCAAAATGCCGACTCAGCCTTTAGGGTAGCACAGAGGCCTGTGTTTTTCCTGTCAAACTTTCCTGGAGTCTGTTTACTTCTTTGTGCTTCTGTAGAACATTGTACATCACTCCTTACAAGCCCTTGTAAGGAAGGGATTTTTTTTTTTTACACTGATTCTTAAAAAACTGTACAAATTGGCTGGGCGCGGTGTCTCACTCCTGTAATCCCAGCACTTTGGGAGGCCGAGGTGGGTGGATCACCTGAGGTCAGGAATTTGAGACCAGCCTGACCAACATGGAGAAACCCCGTCTCTACTAAAAAATACAAAATTATCTGGGTGTGGTGGTGCATGCCTGTAATCCCAGCTATTCAGGAGGCTGAGGCAGGAGAATCGCTTGAACACGGGAGGTAGAGGTTGCGGTGAGTCAAGATCATGCCATTGCACTCCAGCCTGGGCAACAAGAGTGAAACTCTGTCTCAAAAAAAAAAAATTATACAAATTTTTGCCTACATTACATGGTAAGCTCCTGGAAGAAAAAGATTTTCTCACTTTTATCCTCCTGGTGCCTGTTATATAGATTATTTGGCATGTGGTGGTAATATCATAGTATTGGTAAATAATAGGCCAGGAAACCCTAGGGTTGAGAACCCTCTAAGAACTTTTCCTTTTTTTTCTTTTTAGAGACTTGGTCTCGTTCTGTCACCCAGGCTGAAGTGAAGTGTTGTGATCATGGCTCACTGCAGTTTTGAACTTCTGGGCTCAAGTGATCCTCATGTCTCAGCCTTCTGAGTAGCTAAGACTACAGGCATGCACTAGCACACCTGGTAGTTTTTAAATTTTTTTTAGAGAAGAGGTATTGCTATATTGCTCAGGTTGGTCTCAAACTCCTGACCTCAAGTGATCTTCCTATTGGGGTTACAGGCATGAGCCATCATGCCTGGCCAAGAACTTTCTAAAAATTTTTCTAAATATGGCAATACTTTATCCCTAGAAGGTACTAGCTTGCAAAGCAATTAGATGGGAGGTTTTGAGTTTTAAAATAAAAGGTAGATACTTCCACTTCCTAAATTTAGAGATCACAGAACAGAAATTCTTTGTCTGAGGAGAGGCTTTGTATGAATTGGTTAAAATACCCAACAACCAGCGATGTGATTTTATGCAGGGCATTTATTGGACTTTTGTATTGAATTGAAAAGGAAAACATCCAATGGATAAAGGTCTCTTCCACTTCCCAAACTATGATTTTGGCTTCTCCTAGCAAACTCATAAAATTCTGCTCGCTTGTGAGCAGGGCTTCTGCATAATGCTGGTGGGTAGAAGATTTCTGAACCTGAGTTTGGGAAGTAAAGAGTAAAAAGTGATTGCTTGGAGTGTCCATATAGGATGAGAAGCAAAAACTGACTCCACAAAAGAGGTGAGGGCTGGATCATGCTAGGCTTTGGGTGCTGTGTGAGGTGAGGAGTGTGGATTTGAGTGGACAGCAGAAGCCTATGGGTGGTGGTACATAGTGGAATCCTTTGTGTTTTAGAACAAGAACTCGATGCAGTGTGAAAACTGAGTTGGAGAAGCAGAATGAGAGCCAATGTATGGCAGTGCCAGAGGGGTTACAGGTTACGGGTTAGAGAGGTTGTTAGGAGGTTGGACTTTGAATTTGGGTATTAGGAGAAAGCTGAGCACATGGGCAAATGAATACCATTTATGTGATGGGCAATAAGAGGAAAAAATATGTACGGTCAACTTTTATTTCTTCTAATATATTTTTAATTAAGAAAAATTTATGGATTTATATACTTGTGGAATCACATTGGAGCCAACACAGGGTAGTGGCTAAGAGCTCAGGCCTTGGATTTGAATCTTAATTCTTAATTAGCTCTGAGATCTCAGGTAATCGCTTCAGTTCTTTAAGCCTTAATTTCCTCAGCTGTTCCTCCCAAGATCATAGTGAGAATGAAATAAAATGAGGCCTATTAAAGTGCGTATCAGAGGGCCTGGTAACCAGCAAGCAGTAGATTAATGTTGGCTATTATTACTAGTGTGCATTGGGTTTGCTCCAGCTGGACTCTCCTGAAGGCTTCAACTGTGTTCTCATTCTAGAAAGATACACGTGGAAGGCTCAGGCTTAGACTCTTCTGAACAAACTGGATTTTTGAAAAACTAGATGACTAAAATAAATGTTTAAAATATCTATTCTAATAAAAGTTTAATCCTTGGAAATACTGAATAGAGCTATTTGGTTAAATTAAATGCAGTTCTTTGGAATCAGTTTAAATGCATGGATTGTTACTCAAAGGTTCCAAAGAACTCCAGTTGCCTGCTTGGGAAGCAGCAAACAAGGTCAGTATTGATAGCTCACGCTTCAGTGAGTGTATCAATTTAAAGCTTCATCAGTGATTCTCACTCATCTGCAGCCCTGCATGGCTGTTGTCTTGTAAGAACGGGGTGACTTACGAACCTATTAAGTAACTTCTTCACTTGTGCTCTAATGAGCCTATTGTTTCTCTGGAAGAACACAAACACCTGAGTACAAGCACAAACCTAAGGCATGAATAAGAGACTGCAGATTTCAGCCAGGCAGGTTTCCTGATTCTCTGCCCTTTCCAATTGCTTTGCCTGCCCCATGGAGTCCTGCCTCCCTCTTTCTACGGTCCATGTGAGAGGGGGTGAACACAGTGATGACAAGCCCTGAGCAGTGCTGTTCAGGTCCTCCTGTCTACTTCAAAGAGCTCTGGTTATGGCTGTTTCATCTGCCACGTGGGGTTCATCTGTGTGACCTCTTGGAATTTTAACATTAGCCCTTACTTCCTGCCACCAGAAAGAGCCTTCTCAGTGAAGATAGCCATCCTCTCCATTCCCAGTTTATATGCTCAAGTAGGATGAACTTGTGGCAGTGGGGAGAGGGCACGGAGCCCACCCACAAAGATGGCCTCCTGGAGATGCCAACCCAGAAGTTCTTGTTCTACCCAGGAAGGCTTTAGTCCTGTTTTTCTGTTACCATATTTCAAGGTTACTGTTTCCATGTCTTCTACATACTACATATATGGTATCATAAGTAAGAGATGAAAGTTGGAAATTAGGCCCTTCTAGGATTTAGGGCCAACACCTTCCATGGAGATACAGTGAGTTAAAAACATACACACAAACCCCAAAATTATGTATCATTCATCCTTCAATCCATCCACCCACTCCACCACCTACCTACCTACCTACCATCTAACCTATATATGTATAAATCTGTGTGTGTGTGTGTGTGTGTGTCTGTGTGTGCATGCCTGTGTATTTACCATTGGCACAAGAGTTCTTAGGAAAGGAACTCTTTTTTTTTTTATATATACAGCATTCATTAAATTTGTCTCATGTCAATCCTCATTCTTTGGAAGGGAACTCTTTAGGAAACAATCTCTAAATAAGATTTGAGGGCAGGGGTTAAAAGAATACAGCAAACACAGATGGCTGTACTTTCCTATTTCAGAAATGAAGAGGAATGTGGTGTGGTGACAGATAGGAGAGGAGGAGGAAGGTGGCGAGATAGCCAGACAACAGACCCATTGGAGGAGGGGGAAGCCTACTCAGAAAGATGGTTGTTGAGAAGTTTTCCATGGCAGGGCAACCAGGAGATTTTAAATAATCTCTAATACTCAATTTTAAGTTGCATAGTGTATTTCCCCATTATTTCAGAAATTATTGTTTAAAGGGTTCAATAGGAATGTAAAGAAATGGGATGGAGTTCTCTGGAGCTGGGAGGATGGAATGCTGAGCAGAGAAAAGGGAACAGCCCAAAAGGCAAGAAGTGAGCCAAGAGAAGCCAACAGTGACCATGAGGATATAAGCTCCTGGGAATTTTCAGGAATTGTGGGAAGGGAACTTCCACAGAATGTGGGATAGAAAGCTAGAGAGAATTTCATTTACATTTTAAATGCAGAGTAACCTCAGCGGAGACCTGGCTTCCACAGACTCTGTAGTGAACAGCATCCATCTGTCACTGACATCTTCTAACTCATTGAGCCTTTGTGTAGATCATCATATGTCTTGTCTTTAATAAGTATTCTCTGATTATGAAAATCAACAGATACTTGGACTTTGAAAAATAATTGGATCAAACAGGACACTGGGAAAGTAGGAACTGTAATAATCAACAATTCTCAGACTTATTGGAAAATCATTTCCTGCTTTGTATTCTCTCAGGGCCATTTCAAGGCCAGGAATGAAAACTGCCCCTTGGGAGGTAATGAGATTCCCATTGCCAAAGGGTCTAAGCAGAGCCAGAGTGACCAGTTGACCTGAAGTTGTGCAGGAGATTCATGTGTCAGGTAGCAGCTGGACAAACAGGCTTCCAAGCCCTTCAATTGTTGAGCCCTATACCTGGGGGAGGGCTTAAAACTTTCAGAGAAGTTAAAAATATTCCAAGTGTCTGTGACTGTTTCTAAAGTGTATTTTGGCCCATCCCACAGCTCTATGTTAATCGGTTCCAGCTTATGCTAATTGTATTCTCGTTATTTGGGAGGAAAGAAAGGAGACTTGGACCCTCTCCAAGAGGTGGAGTTGGCACATAGCTCACCCTGTGACACTTGTGGGAAGCGGCGTCTGTCATGCTGGGGGCCCTTCCAAGTTCCCATAGGACTGGGGAGTTGCAAAGGACCTTTCTGTTCTTGGATCCCATGATAGTGGGGGTTTGTGAAGCCATGTCATACCTGTTTGCAAAGATTTAGATTAGGGTGACTGGAGAAAAACCACACCACACATCCACAGGGGCAGAGCTATGGGTCTAAGGAATTCTTGGGACTGAGTAGCCATGGGAGTGAGGGGTAAAGGTGTCAATATATTAGTGGGGACATAGCTGGGGCTTCTCCTGTCAATCTATCATTCTCTTTTCATTTCATTGGTGGGGACATAGATGGGGCTTCTACTGAACATCTATCATTCTCTTTTTTCTCTTTTCTTAAAAACTCATTGTGAAATTGACCTAATAGTCCCATAGATAGTTTTTTTTTTCTTTTTTTTTTGGTAGACATAGAAATTGACCCTTCTGGTCTTTAAGCTTGAACCTTACATTTGTTTTATCTGAGTTCTTTCCTCAGGAAATGACCTTCAGGCCTCTCAAAAAAAAAAAGTATCAAAGAACTGAAATGTACCAGATCACCACCTCCAGACAATGAGATGCTAGACCTCCCCTTCATCATGATTGCTTCCTTGCCCCTCCTTATTTCCTATTTTCTTCCACATTGTTACATTTTCCCCCTGCTATTAAAACCCTAGTCTTAGTCTTATATAAACCCCTAGCTTTAGCCTTCTTCCTTAGCAATAATCGTTATCTCAGTGATTGGCTTTCTGTGCAGCAAGCCCCAGGACCTAGACCAAACTCCTGGTGTTTCTGTAACAATTGCAGAGAGACATGGAGTGGGGAATCACAGCTTTGCTCACACTGCAAGTCAGATACACAGAGAAAATTCACTTTTAAAATTGGCTCACACCTGTAATCCCAGTGACTCCAGAGGCCTAGATGGGAGGATAGCTTGAGGCCAGGAGTTCGAGGCTGCAGTGAGCTATGATCACACCACTGCATTCTAGCCTGGGTGACGGAGTGAGATCCTGAGTCACTGATGTATTTCCTGATTTATGTTCTCTATGAACCCCTGCTGTGAGTATCAGGGGAAAATATAAATATATACTTTTTATTTTTTTTGAGACAGAGTCTCACTGTCACCCAGGCTAGAGTACAGTGACTCAAGTACAGGCCACCTCAGCCTCCTGAGTAGCTGGGACTACAGGCGTGTGCCACCATGCTTGGATAATTTTTGTATTTTTTTGTGGAGATGGGGTTTCACCATGTTGTGCAGGCTTGTCTCAAACTCCTGGGCTCAACCAGTCAGCCTGCCTCAACCTCCCAAAGTGCTAGGATAACAGGCATGAGCCACAATGCCTGGCAAAATACATGTTTTGTGGCTCACTCCAGTTTATGGCTTAGTTACTACAATGATTTGCAAATAATTCCCCCCCGCCCCACTATTGTTTGAATGTATATGTCCCTCCAAAATTCATGTTGGAACTTAAACCCCAATGTGATAGTGTTAAGAAGCAGGGTCTTTAGAAGTGATAAGTCATGAGAATGGAACACTCATGAATGAGGTTAGTAACCTTGTAAAAGGGATAGACTAGCCAGGCCCTTTTCTTGCCCATCTACTGCTTCCAACATATGAGGACACAGCATTTGTCCCCTTTGGAGGATGCAGCAACAAGAACCATCTTGGAAGCAGAAACTGGGCCTTCACCAGACACTAAATCTGCTAGCACCTTGATCTTGGACTTCCAGCTTTTAGAACCATGACAAAATAAATTACTATTCTTTACAAATTACCCTACCTCACATATTTTGTTATAGCAGCAAGAACAGACCAACACACTCACAGATGCCTCCTTGCCTCTGCTTTTCTCCATGAGGTGCTTCTAGATGTAGGGGGAGAATGTGACCTCAGGACAGTTAGGTCTAAGTAGAGTCCTTACCCTGCCCACTGGCTGAGGCACAGCAGTGTCCACACAAGTCCCTGGTCAGTGGGCATCTTGTTGACATTGGCAGGTGAGGTTCTTGGCTCATGTAACTTATGGTCTGGACATGCTCCTGGCTTGATGTGAGCATGGCAGTTTCCTGACTAAAGTCTGGTGGCAGTTCTTGGTCAGGCCCATGTAAGGTTGCCAGATTTTGCAAACAAAACTACAAGACGTCTACTTAAAAATCTCAATTGTTTACCTGAATTTCAGTTAAACAATGAATAATTTTAGTATATGTCCCAAATGTTACATGTGAGATAATTTGTTATTTGTCTGAAATTTGAATGTGACTAGATTTCCTGTATTTTATCCAGCTAACTTCATCCCAGACCTGGTGCCCTTGGCAACAAAGGCTGTGGCCCCTGATGAGGGAGCCCTTTTGGCAGATTCAGAAGCTGTACCTTCAGGAACCTGCTTGGTCCCTCTACAAAGCATGGGATAATTTCTGGGCACCTTTTATGCCCTAAGCAGTCAGGGATTTGCTGGGAGAGTTCAACTCAGGTCCTTTCTGGGTAAACAACTGTGCTAGGCTGCCACTGCTCCCCTGATGAGGCCACCCCACATTGATGCTGGGAAGTCCTTGAGAGTCCTTCTAGAGCCCCAGTGGGCAAGGGGCAGGAGCCCTCTCTGCCCCTGGTGTCACCTCCCTCACCATATTCCTTTCCTCTTCTTCACCTTTTGCTTCTTCCTCTTTCTCCTTGCTCGAATCCTCCAGGCCACAAGCAGTTTCTTTTTTTATTTCTCCTATGTTATATACTTCTTCTACCATTGCACATAAAGCCTCATGCCTGGCTATCATAGCAGAAAGAATACTTTCTTTGCATGACAGGAGAACTCAGTGACTTCCAGCCTTGCTTCTGGTTATGTTAAAGATGGAAGAAATAAAGGAATGCAGAAAACCTATCTCAGGGTAATAACCTGGATTTCATGACTGTTGTCCTGCTACAAAATCTTATGTTGAATGTCAGATATGTATTTGTTTGTTTGTTTGTTTTCCTTGCATTCCTTTGTACCAGCCCCATTCTCACCTTAGATACAAGGATATGGCCAGCTGATTGGAGAGAAGATCATGAGCTCAGATATGCAATAGAGAAAAATCACACTAATAATTTTTTACATTTCCTCAATATATTCATGTCTGGAAGTAATCCTGATGTAGATACTTCTACTTTGAGCTGTGTGCCCTCCTTATCTACTTCTTGTAACATGAACTTCTATTATGAGGGAAGTTGGCTTCATCTCCTCAAATCTTCAGGAGACAAATTAATTTCTGGGCATAAAACACTTAAGTTTTTTATATGGAATTATGACATTTCTCAAATACACATAAAGGTAAAGGAAATTAAAGTAGCAGCATGCAGGTATCTACCATCCAGATAAGAATCTTTAGATAGGACCTTACGAACCTCAAGTTTTAAAAAGACATCAATCAACTTTAAAAGATGTAGGCCGGGTGCAGTGGCTCATGCCTGTAATCCCAATACTTTGGGAGGCTGAGGCAGGCAGATCACCTGAGGTCAGGAGTTCGAGACCATCCTGGTCAATATGGTGAAACCCTGTCTGTACTAAAAATACAAAAATTAGCCAGGCATGGTAGTGCACACCTGTAATCCCAGCTACTTGGAAGGCTGAGGGATAAGAATTGCTTGAACCCAGGAGGTAGAGGTTGCAGTGAGCTTAGATTGTGCCACTGCACTTCAGCCTGGGTGATAGAGCAAGACTCTGTCTCAAAAAACAAAAAACAACAGCAACAAAGAAACATAAAACACAAAATTATTCTTTAAATTCTCATAGTGTTTTCTGCTTCAGATTGTGTCACTCTAAAGTAAATAATCTAACTACAGTGATAAAATCAAAGTATTTAATAGGACAAAAGTGGGAGATGCAAAAATCAGGTACACAGGATGCATCCTATTGCTGACCTCCTGAAATGCCATTTGTAGGTTGAGGATTGGGAAGAAGAAAATATAAAGTATTCTTTTAGTTTGAAAGTAAAATCATTTCTTCAGGTAATCTGTGTCTCTGGGGTCCTTGTCTGACTGAGTGGATCCATTGCTCCTGTATGTGTTATCCCAGAAGCAAACTTGTAAGTAAGTGACACTCTAGAGTATCATTACTGCATTCTCAATACATGCTTTTATTTTTATTTCAATAGTTTTTGGGGAACAGGTGGTGTTTGGCTATGTGGGTAAGCTCTTTAGTGGTGATTTCTAAGATTTGGTGGACCTGTCACCTGAGCACTATACACTGTACCCAATATGTAGTCTTTTATCCCATACCCTCTTCCTACCCTACCCCTCAAGTCCCCAGAGTCCAATATATCATTATTATGCCTTTGCATTCTTATAGCTTAGCTCCCACTTGTGAGAACATGTGATACTTGGTTTTCCATTCCTGAGTTACTTTACTTAGAATAATGGCCTCCAGATCCATCCAAGTTGCTGCAAAAGATATTATTTTGTTCCTTTTTCAATACAACATGCTTTTTCACTGTCCATGTTTCACCATTTTTCTTGTTTAATTCAGAAAATGTTTGGGGTAGAAGGTAAATGGAACACAATCCAATGCAATCGCCTCATTCCTGTGGATTGAGAAGGGGTGAAATGATCTCTCCTGGAGCCAGTGGGAGGCAGACCTGGGATTTGGAGCGTTTCTGCCTGGAGCAGCCTGGTGCTCTTCCCAGAGCCGCAGCCCATTTACCACACTGCCTCCCTTCTGCTGCTTAACAGAAACAACCCACCATACATTCTGGTATCAAGAATGTCGTAAAGTTTAAATTGGACTATCTTGTAATTAACTACATTTTAAAGGTTTGGAGGTGGGCTAAGCACTTTGCTTCAGCACATTAACTGCTTCACAAGGAAGAAGGGGAATTTAAAAAGAAGACAAAAAGGGAAAACGTGTTCTTTATTTGGGAGCAATGAAATCGGTTTCAATGTTATTGGATTATAATGTGCCAATTTTTATCTAGAATATGTGCCCTTGGAAACGCAAACCTCAAAAAAAATTTTCACATATTTTTTAGATTTTCCTCAATAATGGTATAGAAAGTTTACCTACTTGTGGCTATTTTTATATACCTTGGCTTTTTTTTTTTAATATAACATTTTCTAAGAAGCACTTATGCTCTGCATTGTCTTAATGGAAATAAGACATTCATTTTTGTCTTAATAGAAAGAAGACATTTATTTGTCTTAATGGAAAGAAACTTAGAGGTAGAAATACCAGTTGACCCAACAATCCCATTACTGGGTATATACCCCCCAAAACATAAATTTTTCTATTATAAAGGTACATGCATATGTATGTTCATTGTAGCACTATTCACAATAGAAAGACCTGGAATAAGCCTAAATGACCATCAGTGATAGACTGGATAAAGAAAATATGGTACATATACACCATGGAATACTATGCAGCCATAAAAAGTAATGAGATCATGTCCTTTGCAGGGACATGAATGGGGTTGGAAGCCAATGTCCTCAGAAAACTAATACAGGAACGGAAAACCAAACATTGCATGTTCTCACTTATAAGTGGGAGACAAATGATGAGAAAACATGGACACATGGTGGGGGAACAACACACACTGGACCCTGTTGGTGGGAGGATTAGGGGAGTGAGAGCATTGGGAAGAATAGCTAATGAATGCTGAGCTTAATACTTAGGTGATGGGTTGATCTGTGCAGTAAACTACCATGGCACATGTTTACCTGTGTAACAGACCTACACATCCTGCACATATACCCCTGAAGTTAAAATAGAAGTTGAAGAAAAATCTAATTTTTTTATGTCCAAATTTAAGACACTCCATGATCTAATTATATTTCTAAGTATGTGTACTGTATTCTGTTTTTGCCTCTGATTTTCAAATTGTACAAGCTAACACAGCTTTGTTGCTTTTTTTTTTGTGGGGTCAGGGGTTACTTGCTTTTTCCACTATCTTTTTAATTGTTAATATTTGTGAGCACATAGTAGGTGTATATATTTGTGGCGTATGAGAGATAGTTTGGTACAGGCATGCAATGTGTAATAATCACATCACGGAAAATTGGGTATCCATCCCCTCAAGCATTAATCCTTTGTGTTAGGAACAGTTCAATTATACTCTTTGGTTATTTTTAAATGTACAATTAAATTATTATTGACTATAGGAGCCAGCCACAGTGGCTCACACATGTAATCCCAGCACTTTGGGAGGCTGAGGTGAGTGGATTGCTTGAGCCTGTGAGTTCAAGATCAGCCTGGGCATCATGGTGAAACCCCATCTCTACTAAAAATACAAAAAATTAGCTGGGTGGCATGGTGGTGCATGCCTGTAGTCCCAGCTACTCAGGAGGCTGATGTTGGAGAATCACCTGAGCCTGGGAGGTTGAGGCTGCGGTAAGATTGCACCACTGCACTTCAGCCTGGGCAAGTAGAGTGAGACCCTGACTCAAAAAATAAAAATAAAATATAAATTAAAAAATCATTATTGACTATAGTCCTCCGGTTGTGCTATCAAATACTAGATCTTATTTATTCTATTTTTGTTTTTGGCTTTAGTGATTTTTAAAACTTTACTCATACTTCAAAAAGCAGCTCAAATGCTACTTTCTTCATGAAGCCCTCCCCTATCTGTATTTCTATGTCTACCCTCTATAAAATGAATCTGTGTATCCTTAGCATTCCCGTAGCATATTATTTATAATTACATTATACCAAATAAATAACACGTCAAAAACTTGCCACTTTATCAAATTTACTCTATTTCACTTAATTGCAGCACTTGCAACATTCTGCATTATTACCTGGGTCAGCATCTTAGCTCTTTCACTGACATATAAGAACCTTTATAGTGAGGCACCACTTTCCTGTTTGTTTTTGTGCAATCCACTATACTAGGTTTTATGCATGGCAAGTGTCCCATTTGATATTTTTTGGCACTGATTTGATAGTGGAGTCCATACTGACCCAAAGGGATTAAGCTCCTAAATGTAAATAGATTTTTTTCTTGTCCTTGGATGAAGGCTCTGGGAGTGACCCCAGATCTAATATTGCCCCAGCCGGGACTGCTAGCTTCAAATTCCACCTCCGACTTTGAAGTCTGGCAGCCACCTCAGAGGCTTAATAGGGAAAGCTGTGACTTGCTGGGTAATAACACACTGCCTTGGAATAATCATTTTCAAATGAATCAACAACAGCAGCTATTTGCCTGATCTAATTAGCATCACCTTTTTTTGAGCAGGCGGAAAAAGGTTGGCATATTCTGTATGATGCAACATGAAGCAAATTATATAGACAAGGCAACATCACAGGGTCAGGCACTCACCTCTGTGGCTGAGGGCTTTCTGGCAGTCTTTTTTTTCTTTTTTTTCCTTCCTCCTTTCTACACCAGCTCAATAAATTGCTTGCATCATTTCAAGTATTATAGAACTGCAAGTATATCCTTAATTTGAAACTTAGCCCAAATGTGGTTTCTGTATTTAAGGAGACTTGCTTTGCAGGAGCATTGCAAGAACAAAGGTGAAATTCTCTTCACATCCAAGAATATTTGAAAGAAATTTAACCTGAGTGAGAAATTAACTCTGCTTATTTACCTGGCAGGAATGTCAAGAAAGAACACTGATACCCTCTTGTTCCTTCTAAGAGGCTTTTGTTTCCAAAGTGGAGTTCTGTAGATATCTATAAGGAGGAAGGCTTGAAGAGAGAACAGGCAAAAGGGATGAGAATGATTTCCTAAAACTGGAAGGAAGATGCACATATAACTGATGGTTGAAGGCAGTGCTCTCTCTCGCTTAGAGGAGGTAGCAGGACCTTGGATGGAGAGTGAACTCTAAGGTAGTGGTGTGCTGAAGCCAGCTTGGCAAGGTGCATCTCTTCATGATAGACTGAGAATCTAGCCTTTCTCTACATTTTCAGGACCATGTAAGGGCCCCCCTGAATCCCTAACTCTTGTAAGACTCTAAGATAGGGAATGACTGCCCTATGATGACTGAAATCAAATGTTCTATCCAGCCTTGTGAGATTAAGACCAGATATAATTTGGTTTAAAAAAATAAAATGTGGACTCTAGAGCCAGACTTTCTGTGTTCATAAATCTGGCTCTGCCACTTGCTAGTTGTGTGAGGTTAGGCATATTCCATATTTTAAATGGAAACATTATTAGGTTGGTATAAAAGGAACTGCAGTTTCTGCCATTATTTTTAATGGGAAAACCAATGCATCAACCTAATATATCATCTTTGATATGCTTTGGCTGTGTCCCCATCCAGATCTCAACTTGAATTGTATCTCCCAGAATTCCCACGTGTTGTGGGAGGGACCCAGGGGGAGGCAATTGAACCACGGGGGGCTTGAATCAAGCCCATGCTATTCTCGTGATAGTGAAGAAATCTCATGAGATCTGATGGGTTTATTAGGGGTTTTTGCCCCTTCCTCATTTTTCTCTTACTGCCACCATGTAAGAAGTGCCTTTGGTTTCCTGCCATGACTTTGAGGCCTCTCCCCAGCCATATGGAACTATAAGTCCAATTAAACCTCTTTTTCTTCCCAGTCTTGGGTATGTCTTCATCAGCAGCATAAAAACAGACTAATACAGTAAATTGGTACCAGTAGAGTGGGGCATTGCTGAAAAGATACCAAAAAATGTGGAAGCGACTTTGGAACTGGGTAACAGGCAGAGGTCGGAACAGTTTGGAGGGCTCGGAAGAAGACAGGAAAATGTGCGAAAGTTTGGAACTCCATAGAGACTTGTTGAATGGTTTTGCCCAAAATGCTGATAGTGATATGGACAATAAGGACCAGGCTGAAGTGATCTCAGATGGAGATGAGGAACTTATTGGGAACTGGAGTAAAGGTGACTCTTGCTATGTTTTAGCAAAGAGACTGGCAGCATTTTGCCTTTGCCTTAGAGATTTGTGAAACTTTGAACTTGAAAGATGATTTAGGGTATCTGGCAGAAGAAATGAGTTTCACTCTTTTTGCCCAGAGTGCAATGGCGCAATTTCAGCTCACCACAACCTCCACCTCCCAGGTTCAAAAAATTTTCCTGCCTCAGCTTCCTAAGTAGCTGGGACTACAGGCATGTGCCACTACCCCAGGCTAATTTTGTATTTTTGGTAGAGACAGGGTTTTTCCATGTTGGTCAGGCTAATCTTGAACTCCTAACCTCAGGTGATCCGCCTGCCTCGGCCTCCCAAAGTACTGGGATTACAGGCATGAGCCACCGTGCCTGGCAGACAGAAGAAATTTCTAAGCAGCAAAGCATTCAAGAGGTAACTTGGGTGCTGTTAAAGGCATTCAGTTTATAAGGGAATCGGAGAATAAAACTTTGGAAAATTTGTAGCCTGACTATGCAATAGAAAAGAAAAACCCATTTTCTGGGGGGGAATTCAAACTAGCTGCAGAAATTTGCATAAGTAGCAAGGAACCTAATGTTGATCCCCAAGACCTTGGGGGAAAATGTCTCTGGGCCATGTCAGATACCTTCACAGAACCCCCTCACATCACAGGCCTGGAGGCCCAGGAGGAGACAGTGGTTTCGTGGGCTGGACCCAGGGTCCCTGTGCTGTGTGCAGCCTAGGGACTTGGTGCCCTGTGTCCCAGCCACTCCAGTCATGGCTGAAAGGGGCCACCATACAGCTCAGGCTGTGGCTTCGGAGGCCTTGGCATCTTCCACCTTTTGTTGAGCCTGCAGGTGCACAGAAGTGAAGAATTGAGGTTTGGGAACCGCCACCTAGATATCAGAAGATGTATGGAAATGCTTGGATGCCCAGGCAAAAGCTTTTTCCAGGGGCAGGGTCCTCATGGAGAACATCTGCTAGGGCAGTGCAGAAGGGACATGTGGGCTAGAAGCCCCCACACAGCGTCTCCACTGGGGCACTGCCTAGTGGAGCTGTGAGAAGAGAGCCACAGTCCTCTAGTTGCCAGAATGGTAGATCCACCTACAAATTGCACTGTGTGCCTGGAAAAGCTGCAGATACTCAATGCCAGCTTGTGAAAGCAGCTGAGAGGAAGCCTGTACCCTGCAAAGTCACAGGGGCAGAGCTTCCCAAGACCATGGGAGCCAACTTCTTGCCCCAGTGTGACCTGGATATGAGACATGGAGTCAAGGGAGATCATTTTGGAGCTTTAAGATTTGACTGTCCTACAGGATTTCGGACTTGCATGGGTCTCATAGCCCCTTTGTTTTGGCCAGTTTCTCCCATTTGCAGTGGCTGTATTTCCCAACGTATGTATTTACCCAATGTCTGTACCCACATTGTATCTAGGAAGTAATTAACTTGCTTTTGATTTTGCAGAGTCATAGGTGGAAGGGACTTGCTTTGTCTGTGATGATACTTTGGGCTGTGGACTTTTGAGTTAATGCTGAAATGAGCTAAGACTTTGGAAGACTATTGGGAAGGCATGATTCATTTTGAAATGTGCGGACATGAGATTTAGGAGGGGCCAGGAGTGGAATGATATGGTTTGGCTGTGTCCCCAACCGAAGTCTCAATTTGAATTTTATCTCCCAGAATCCCCACGTGTTGTGGGGGGGACCCAGGAGGAGGTAATTTAATCATGGGGGCTGGTCTTTCCCATGCTATTATCGTGAAAGTGAATAAGTCTTATGAGATCTGATGGGTTTGTCATAGGTTTCCGCTTTTGCCTCTTCCTCATTTTCTCTTGCTGCTGCCATGTAAAAAGTGGCTTTCACCTCCCACCATGACTCTGAGGCCTCCCCAGTCACATGGAAATGTAAGTCCAATTAAACCCTTTTCTTCCCAGTCTCAGGTATGTCTTTATCAGCAGTGTAAAAATGGACTAATATAATCTTCTTTATAAGGTTGCTGAGAGGATAGAGTTAATATGTTGAAGCCTTGAAAACAGGGCGTGGCCTATGTGAAGCACCATCTAAGCACTCATCCTACCATTGTTGCTGGGTGGGGTGGCAGGGCATATTTACCTATGCTGCATGAATAGCCCTAGGACTCCATGTATATCCAGATGGCAAGTCATTTGAGGGAAGTGTCAATGTCTATATTTCTTTATCTTTTCCCTTGGATTGCTTCTGTGCTTTTGTAACACTTCCTGTTACAGTTTGAACATGCACGTTTCTTACGTCCACATCTTTGTAGCTCTCCCAGTTGCTGATACATGGTAGGCACACAGCAAACAAGTTTTAGGTTGAACTGAATTTAGATCTGTTGTAGGATGTTCAGCAAAGTGCTCGAGTCTAATCAAGGCTTTCTGATGAGACTGATTGAAAACAGTCACAATGATTTATTAAAAGGCTTAAAATAATGTGGCTCCTTGGTCAAGAGGAAAGTGAGGTTCGAAGGAAGTCATTACCATAAGGTCACATGGATATTTAGAGGCAGAGTTGGCTCCCTGAGGTTTCCTGCTCAAAAGCCTCCAGGTTTGAGGAACCAACTAGTGCTTCCTTCAGAAACAGTAGCCCAAGGCCAGAAAACCTTTGTCAAAGAATTCAAAGGAACTCTGGGTTGCCCCTGGCCCAGATTTTGGGGAAGGGGGTCAGCTTTCATAGTAAGCAGAGATTTCAGGAGGGGACTGGATTTGTTAACTACAATAGCTGATAAACTTTTCTTTCCCTCCTCCAGTCATAGGAGGGCATCTAGCCAAAGATGCCATTCTTCAATTCAGAGGAAAGGGTTTCTAGGAACTTCATGATTTAACAGTTAACCAAGTATACTCGTAACGGCTAAGTACCCTTTGCTTAACAAATAAAAAAACCGAAATGTGTTTGGAAGGACAAAGGCTACGTAGCAGGAATCAGCTTTCTGGATTAATATTACAACAACATCAGTAACAACCAACATTGATTGGGCACTAGGATCTGTGCTGGGTTTGTTAATGTGTCATTGCATTCAGCCCTCATAGGAGTCCAAGCAGATGCACTATTATTTTCTTCATCTCACAGATGAGGAAATGAGGATGAAGGAGATGTTAAGTGACTATTCCAAAGGCATAGTAAGGAGTACCCAGCCTTTGAACCTTCCTTTCTGAATGGAAGTGTCCTTGTAATCATCCTTGCTAAACATTATAGCTTCAAAAGTAAAGAATGGCCAAACTTGGCCACAAAGGAGTAGGAGTAAATAAAGATGATGGCTGGAGCTGGAATATAGTCACTTACCTCTGAAATAATGTCACAGTGAGTAAGAAGTTCAAAATCCACACTTTAACTTTTGTTGTTGTGGCTGTTTAGTCCCTATCAAGGTTAAAATTATAGCATTTAAAATGCCAGCATTAAGAGAAAGAAAAGCAATGTGCTGCATGAAGTTAGCAAGAGAAAGAGGACCATTAAAACAGCAGGAATGAATAAAACTCAGAAAGCATGAAACAAGATGAGATCAGTCAGCTCAAGCTTCCCAATCACGACTGCAGGGAAAGGGCAAGCTCTATTTCCCTCATTTAACAGTAAATCTAGACAAAGTGACAGAGAAAGGTTAGAATTAAAGATAGAGCAAGTGGTTACCTTAAAATTACAAATAAAAGAAGGCCAAGGATATGTTATCATTAATATTGTAGAAATCAAAGGAAAAGCAAAGTGTTAAGCAGAGGACAGTTTTTAAGTGAAGGTTAGAGTCTCCAGTGAAGAGATGACAGGGGAGCCTTTATGTACAATAGTACCAAAACAAACTATTCTGTAGACTAGCCCAACCTTGAAAACCACAGACCCTGCTGGTTTAGCAACAGTATTTTAGACACTTGGCCACCATATCCTCCTGCCCTGGGGCCCAAACCCTACAAACGATTCCAAGGGATTTCTTTATTTGCTTCCTTCCCTAACCCTTCTTGCGACGCCTGTAAACACACCACACAATTACAAAGTCGTAGCAGCCCACAATATTGGAACAGAGACACCCTGTAAATCTGTTCGTGACAGCTGCGAGCCCCTTTTATATTTCAATTATAAGATCAACAACTGTAACTGCTGGCAGACCATTACCACCCAGTATTTGGGGAGTTCTGGAGACAGAGCACCGCTGTGCCCTGCTAGCTGTGGAATCCCCTGAGGGAGGAGGACTGACTGGGAGGGGCTCCCATCTCTTCAGCTGGCCAAGCCCTGCATCACACCTGAAGGACAAGCTCAAGAGCAAATGCTCAAGGCCGCAGTGTCTGAGATCATGGGGCGGGACCCTGCATCAGCAGCCCCACCAGTGCCCCAACTGTGCTTTGGTTTTCTTTCATTTCACCTTGCTCAGACTTGGGACAGTGAGATCCTTACCGGAAGTTAAGAAAGAAAAAGGCATGGTTCCTTGCTAATTCTTAGTTCAAAAAACAGCTCTAAAAATTCTGCAAGAAAGGCCAGACAGACCCATGCTCTCCCCATGTGAAGGCAAAGAGCCTCATGCTGCCATAGTGGCCATGGCAGCCTGAAAGTTCCCCACTTAGCCATGGGCTCTGGTCTGCAGTGTAGGGTCCTTGGGCCTTCCTCCACAGCAACAGCAAGTGGGGATATGCTGCCTGGTTCATGTGAGTCTCCACCTGTGCTCATGTGTGCTGGATCATCAGCCAAAAAAGCTCCTGACAGTTCCAAATTAGACAGTGACAGGGTGGGTTTCCATGAAAGGCCTTGCTTCCTAGAACCTCTGTTTCCATCGAATTCTCCCTGTTCTTTACTTTTTTTTTTTTTGAGACGGAGTCTTGCTCTGTCACCAGGCTGGAGTGCAGTGGCGCAATCTCGGCTCACTGCAATCTCCGCCTCCTGGGTTCGAGCGATTTTCCGCCTCAGTGTTCTTTACTTTTAAAACTTAAACTGACCCTCAGCCCAGAAAGACTACACTGGATTTTCTAGTTTAAATGTCTTTCAAAATGAAGTCCAGTTAGCAAATATTTATTGAGCTTTTGCAAAGATCTGGTTTCTTCATCCTCAAGGAGCTTAGAACCAGCAGAAAGAAAATTTGCTAGCCATTACCTTACCTTTTGGTTATAAAGGACAGATGTACGTATATGTATCTTTTTTTAGAAATTACACATTCGGAAGTGTTGCTTGCCAGAGGCCTCCCACGATTTCACCCAGAGCTCATTTAGCCATTTGCAGTGTTTCCTAAAGAGAACAGTCTGCGATTGCCACATTCACTTCAAAATCTTGGCCACCCATATTCATTCCCTTGAGAACTCTGAAAAGCTACATTTCACAGATTAAGACTTTTATAAAGAAGCCCTATTAATTAGCCTGGCTCTCCAAACCTGGGTCCTAAAAAAATGAGGCCTAAGAGGAATCAAAAAGTACATGAGATGTTTTTTAAAAACTCACATTCTTTCAGGCATTCTTTCTAAAACTACCTATGCCCTTTGTGTACAAAAACACTTAATACCAACATTGGTTTTCATGTCTGGGATAAACTGAAGAGAATATGGTCAGGGTGGTGTGTGTCTTTGAAATAGATTCGTGGAGAGCACTTCATTTGTATAACATGGATTCTTTTCTTGCCAAATGTTTGTTTATGGAAAACACTTGCAAATTCGAGTGTGTGTGTGTGTGTGTGTGAGAGAGAGAGAGAGAGAGAGAGAGAGAGAGAGAGAGAGAAATCAATCTTAGCTACATGTATTATCACAGAGCCCTCTTTCAGTGACCCAGGGAAACCTGCACAGTGTGTGAGAATGTGTCTGGTACCCTGAGAAAACCATTTATATTCAAAAATCTGCTTTTACAGGAATTAAATCTTTAATACCTTTTAGTTCTTAACTCATTGCTTCGAAAAAAAGTGTCATGTTCCACATACTAAATCCTTATTTGAATCTAGTCTGTATATCAATATTTTGATGGTGAGCTTTTTTTTTTTTTAAAGGAGTTCTTAAGATAAACTTCTAACTTAAAAAAAATTGGAAGTTTGTAAAGTGTTTTGGCAATAAATATTTGAAATTTGAATTTGATAAAGATAGGCTGGAGAAAGATGATCTTCCATAGTAATCAGGAGTTCTTTGTGTATTGGATAAAGAGCTATTAGTAATATAGGTCTGTATTAGTCCATTCTCATGCTGCTAATAAAGACATACCCAAGACTGGGTAATTTATAAAGGAAAGAGGTTTAATTGACTCACAGTTCAGCATGGCTGGGGAGGCCTTAGGAAACTTGCAATCATGGTGGAAGGGGAAGGAAATATGTCTTCTTCACATAGCAGCAGCAAGGAGAAGTGCTGAGCAAAAGGGAGAAAACCCTTTATAAAACCATCAGATATTGTGAGAACTCACTATCACAAAAACAGCATGAGGGTAACTGTCCCCAATTAAATTACCTCCCACTGGATCCCTCCTAGGACATGTGAGGACAATGGGACTACAATTCAAGATGAGATTTGGGTGGGGACACAGCTAAACCATATCAAGGTCCATCTACAATTCAAAAACTCCAAAGCCTTAAACTTTTTGTAATGAATTTGAGGCAAAATCTAAGCTAAACCAACATGAGCCTACATATAGCTTTATTTCTTCTGCTTTGTGTGAACAGTCATGTATTTTCCTGCAGAAACATTAAGTGTTGATTCTGGAGTGCTGCCCCACACCCTGTTGGGGTGTTATAGAAGTTCATGTACCTCATTACCTTTTTAAGCTCCAAATAATTCTAGATTCTGAAACACATCTGGCCAAAGATTTCAGATGGATTTTGGACCTGAAAATCATACTGTAGTATACACCATTACATTTTTCTGTAGCGTTCTATCTCACTGTTTGTTCTTACTGGGAGATCCCATTTATGCATAATATTTACACAAAATTTGCACCTGGTTCCTCTGAGGATGGGGATTATTTCCTGAAGATATTATTTTCCTACCAATTTTCTTATCAATTTTCATCCATCTTTGTAACTACTGGGTGTTTTCCCCACATCTTCAGTTCAGTTCAGCCTGCGTTGCTTGCCTATTCTGTCTAGGCACCATGCTAGGTGCCATGAGGGATGCAGACGTGAGCGAGAAAGTGTGAACCACTTAGAGCAACATGGTGGCAGTTGTAGACATGTAAATAACATTTATCTATTACGAAAGGTTAAGTGTTATAAAGGGCAGAGTTACAAAATGCTGGGGGATCAAAGAGGAAGAATAATACATGTCAAGGGAGGTTTCACAGAGGAGGTAACATTTGAGCTTAAGCATCCGTGTTTTGAAGGATCTTGAAATTTTCACATGTGAAGAAGGGAGAAGCCCTGGCTTTTATTATGTTTTTAAGGATACTTATATTAAAAAAGAAAAAACAAATTCCAAAGCAGGGCTAGAAAAATGGAGATACATTTTAATGTTTACTTTGAATGCTTTTTTCCATAGAAAATGCAATGCAATAAAATTGTAGTCATGGGAAAATCTAATCCAAGTCATCAGCAAAAAAAAAAAAAAAAATGTTCATGTCAAGTATTCTATAGAGTGATCTGGTTTCAAGTGGTATAATGCACCCCATCTTTGAATCCCACCAGTTATCTCTATGATTGTATGTACTGACTTACTTGAAGATGAGATAAATGTCTAAGTTGAAAGGCCCAGATTAAAGTGAGACTATTATGAAATGAAAACTTCCAAGCTCCTTGACACCTGTTACCAGGTATCATTAACTCTACAATGTTTGGAGGAATCCAGGCAAGGGATGTGGCATAGGCAGGCAACATAAGTATGTCCTAGGGGAAGACACATAAACTATACTAAGCTATGCTCAATTTTGTGAACATGCTTTGCTTTCTACCTCTTTTGTGCCTTTTCATATGCTGACCACTCCTTGCACAAAATGTTCTATATTGCTGCCAATAGCAGCCCCAAAAGAATAAAATGGTCTTTTTCTTGTTCTTACTAGACCTCTGTGTTACTAAACTATAACTGATCATGCTGTATTGCAACAATTCCAATGCATATGTTTCCCCCTTGAGGGCATGGGTCTTTTGTACACCTAGGTATAAAATTATCACAGTTGCTGGCATATGATACCTTTCAATAAGTTAAGTGAGTGTATGAAATATAGGTTGGGGTCAGGTGGTGGAGGATCTTCAATGCCAAGTGGCTGAAGTTTAGATTTTATTTTGTACATGTATCATCAGGATATGCTGGATTATGCCACAGTTACAAGCAATCCCCAAATTTCAGTGACATAACACAAAGTTTATTTCCTTCTCACATCACATGTCCCCTGAAGACAAAAGAAGGCCTCTACTCCTTGTCATCATCCAGGCATCCAGGATGAGAGAGGCTTCATCTTGATGTGTGTTTCCAATAACCACCGCAGCAGTGTGGCAAATCATACAATGCTTCTTAAACATCTTGCCCTTTATCACTTCCACTCATGTTTTATAGACCAAAGCAATTCACATGACCGCACCTCGTTTTACAGGAGGTAGGAAAGAACAATCCTATTCTGGAAGTTCAGAAGCCAGAATGATCAGGTCAAGAGTACTAATGACAACTTCAGCAAAGAACAAGGAGTCATACAAAGTTCTTTTAAAAATAGAAAACTGGTCAATTTTAGAATAAGTGCGATGTGATCCTGAGAAGACTGTATATTCTGTTGATTTGGGGTAGAGAGTTCTGTAGATGTCTATTAGGTCTGCTTGGTCTGGAGCTGAGTTCAAGTCCTGAATATCCTTGTTAATTTTCTGTGTCATTGATATGTGTAATATTGTCAGTGGGTTGTTAAAGCCTTCCACTATTATCGTGTGGGAGTCTAAGTCTCTTTGTAGGTCTCCATGAACTTGCTTTATGAATCTGGATGCTCCTGTATTGGGTGCATATATATTTAGGAAAGTTAGCTCTTCTTGTTGCATTGATCCCTTTACCATTATGTAATGCCCTTTTTTGTCTTATTTGATCTTTGTTGGTTTAAAGTCTGTTTTATCAGAGAGTAGGACTGCAACCCTTGCTTTTTTATTTTTGCTTTCCATTTGCTTGGTAATACTTCCTCCATCCCTTTATTTTGAGCCTATATGTGTCTTTGCATGTGACATGGATCTCCTGAATACAGCACACTGATGGGTCTTGACTCTTTATCCAATTTGCCAGTCTGTGTCTTTTAATTGGGGCATTTAGCCCATTTACATTTAATGTTAATATTGTTATATGTTAATTTGATCTTGTCAGTGTGATGCTAGCTGGTTATTTTGCCCATTAGTTGATGTAATTTCTTCATAGTGTTGATGGTCTTTACAATTTGGTATGTTTTTGCAGTGGCTGGTACCAGTTTTTTCTTTTTTCCATATTTAGTGCTTCCTTCAAGAGCTCTTGTAAGGCAGGCCTGGTGATGACAAAATCTGTCAGCATTTGCTTGTCTGTAAAGGATTTTATTTCTCCTTCACTTATGAAGCTTAGTTTGGCTGGATATGAAATTCTGGGTTGAAAATTCTTTTCTTTAAGAATGTTGAATATTGCCCCCACACTCTTCTGGCTTGTAGGGCTATGGAATACTATGCAGCCACAAAAAATAATGAATTCATGTCCTTTGCAGGGACACAGATGAAGCAGGAAACCATCATTCTCAGCAAACTAACACAGGAACAGAAAACAAAACACTGCATGTTCTTACTCATAAGTGGGAATTGAGCAATAAGAATACATGGACACAGGGAGGGGAACATCACATACAGGGGCCTGTTGGGGGTGGGGGACTAGGGGAGGGATAGCATTAGGAGAAATACCTAATGTAGATGATGGGTTGGTGGGTGCAGCAAACCACCGTGGCACATGTATACCTATGTAACAAACCTGCAGGTTCTGAACATGTATCCCAAAAGTTAACATATAATAAAAAAAAATAGAAAACTGGAAGCATATGGTCGAGAATACAAATAAGATGCGAAGGAGCACATGGATTACCTAAAATTGGGTGCTTGGAGAAAGCAAGCGGGGAGACACATTGGACTCACAGAGAGCTAGGAGTTTAGGGATCTCTTAGCAGTCCTTGCATTGAACTGTGCCTTCACATTAAGCAAGATACTTATTCTGGCTTTGCTTCAGTACCTCCAAGGGGAAAAGAGATACAACAGTGGTAATGTATACTGCCTTCCTGTTAGTCTGAGGGTTAATGAAAGTTGGGGGGTGAGGCATTTAACTCCCTGTTTGCTTTCAGTTCTGGAGAGCTGCCTTTTAAACAAAATGAGCCTTTTTCTTTGAGTCCACAGTACATTTCCACAGTGACAAATTCTGCCAAGCTCACCAAAATTTGAGCTAAACCTGAATAATAAGTTGACCATTTATTTTATGAATTGGACGTGCATCCTGCAGGGTTTTCCAAGTGGTTATGACAACAGAATCCCTCATCTATAATATCTATCCACAGCCCTCATCTATAGCTCCCTTGTTTGTTCTGAAGATAATATATTGATTGTGTCACTTTCAATGGCATTCCTTCCATGCTTCTCACATGAGGAAGAGTTACTGCTCTTTTCCCCCGAAACCTAAAATGACTGCATTTTTACACATATTATTTACTGTATGCATTCTAATATCAAAATGGTCAATTCATTTATAATCTTTTTAACATGCCTTAGAGAATAAAGGGGTCTGTTATTACGTTTTGTTTATATGGGAAGCTTTTTTTCTTATTTTGCATGTAAGTTTTACTTTACAACTCATAATTGATCTTGTGCCCATGAATAGTTAACATTAATTATGCACAATTAGCATATGATAATGTATGACACATACATTGAGCAAATATGAGACAGCATAATTATACTGAATATTTTTGCATTCAGCTATGTAGTTTCACAAAATATGATGGATGGTATGTTCATTTCTATTGAATCCACTTACCTGGACTAAAGTGATGACTTAAAAATGAACAGAGTAGAAAATAAATGCACATAAGTCAAATACTGTTAAGCACTAAAGAATATTTCCAAGTGGCAAGAGCTGGAGATCAGTAGACCAGTTCCTTTGCTTTCAGCTAGCAGAATATCTTAGATGCACATTGTAGGATTTTGGAGCTCAGTTTAAAAATCCTTCAGAATTCAAGGGTTGTTTTATGTAAAGCGATCTGACAGGCAAAATCATTCCTTTTTAAACATAATTCACCCCTGCTCTGCAGGCCTCTTGTGGAGAACAAAAACATCTATGCAGAGTAACAACTATTTTTGGCATGTGCAGACTTTAAGGTGCTTAAGAAGATGGGAAGTCCTACAACATTGTGCCATTGGTCTAAAAGCACTAGATGAAATCAAGCAAGAGAAATAAAGCTTGGAGAAATCCTCTCACTGGCTAGAAATATCAACAATAGTTCACCTGTCTTTTCCAGTGTTCTTTCATTATGGCACTTACATTTTTTTCAAGTAAAACAAGATAAAAAAGTAGGCTATGTTTGAACTTTGACTTTCTAGTTAAGAATTCACTATTTGAGGATTTGGAGGATCCAAGATGGCTGAATAGGAAAAGCTCTGGATTGCAGTTTGCAGCAAAAACACAGAGGGTGATTGATCACTGCATTTCCAAACTAATTTTTACTGCTGACAGACCAGGAGATTCCCAGGCAGAAAAGTGCCACGAGTCTCCAGCACAGCTGTGCAGCCAGTGCAGCGGGTCTCCACAGAAAAAAAAATCACACAAATCTGGGCTCTGTTTCAACTGGCGACTGGAACACCTGGGAGACAGAGTCGCCTGTTCAACTGAAAAAAAGGGGGCTGAAACAGGGAGCCAGGTGATCTGGCTCAGCTGGTCCCACCCCTACAAAGACCAGCAATCTGAAATGCTCTGGGTTGAGATTTTCACAGCAAGCACAGCTGGACCCAGGATAGTCCAGCTCTGTGAGGGGACGGGCGTCCGACATTACCGAGGCAGTCCACCATTACCGAGGCAGTCCGCCATTACAGGGACAGTCCACCATTACTGAGGCAGCCTGCCAATACCGAGGCAGTTCTAACTATATCCCTATAAATAAAACTGCAAGGAAGTTCACACAGCAGCTGGGCAGAGCCCATGGCAGCTCAGCAATGCCTCTGCTGGCAGACTGTGACCAGGCTACTCCTCGCTGGGCAGGGCATCTCTGAAAAAAGGCAGCAGCATGTCAGGAACTTATAAATAAAGCCCCACCTTGCCAGGACAGAGCACCTGAGAAAAAAAGGTGGTTTTGACTCCACTGCAGCAGAATTAAATGTACCTGCCCAGCAGCTCTGAATGGAACAACGGAGCTAACAGCTCAGCACCTGAGCTCCTATAAGGGACAGACTGTATCCTCAAGCAGCTCTCCAACCCCAGTATATCCAAAGAGACACCTCATAAAGGGGAGCTCAGGCTGACATCTGGTGGGGCATCCTTCTGGGACAAAGATAACAGAGGAAGAAACTGGCAGCAACCCCTACTGTTCTGCAGCTGCTGCAGGGGATCCCCAGGCAAGCAGGGTCTGGAGTGGACCTCCAGCAGTCCTACAGCAGAGGAGCCTGACTGTTCGAAGGAAAACTGAAAAACAGAAAGAAATGACTTCATCATCAACAAAAAGGACGTGCACTCAGAGACCCCATCTGAAAGTAAACAACCACAATGACCACAGGTAGATAAATCCACAAAGATGAGAAGAAACCAATGCAAAAAGGATGAAAACACCCAAAACCAGAACTCCTCTCCTCCTTCAAGGGATCACAGCTCCTCACCAGCAAGGGAATAAGGCTGGATGGAGAATGAGTCTGATGAACTGACAGAAACAGGCTTCAGAAAGTGGGTTATAACAAACTTCTCTGAGCTAAAAGAACATGTTCTAACCCAATGCAAAGAACCTAAGAACTTTGAAAAAAGGTTTGATGAAATGCTAATGAGAATAAACAGCTTAGAAAGGAATAGAAATGAATTGACGGACCTGAAAAACACAACATGAGAACTTTGCGAAGCATACACAAGATTCAATAGCCGAATTGACCAAGCAGAAGAAAGGATATCAGAGATTGAAGATCAACTCAATGAAATAAAATGAGAAGGCAATATTAGAGAAAAAAGAGTGAAAAGAAATGAACAAAGCCTCCCAGAAATATGGGATTATGTGAAAAGACCTAATCTGTGCTTGATTGGGGTACCTGAATGTGACGGGGAGAATGAATCCAAGTTGGAAAACACTCTTCAGGATATTATCCAGGAGAACTTCCCCAACCTAGCAAGGCAGGCCAACATTCAAATCCAGGAAATACAGAGAACACCACAAAGATACTCCTCAAGAAGAGCAACCCCAAGGCACATAATCATCAGATT
>CAUYLG010077065.1:0-30630 GCA_963573385.1 Cacajao melanocephalus | reverse complement strand
AGATTGGGTCTCTGAGTGGACATCCAGTTTGTTGATGATGAAGTTATTTCTTTCTGTTTCTTAGTTTTCCTTCTAACATTCAGGCCCCTCTGCTGTAGGACTGCTGAGGTCCACTCCAGGCCCTGCTTGCCTGGGGATCACCTGTAGCTCTGCAGAACAGTAAGGGTTGATGCCAGTTTCTTCTTCTGCTATCTTTGTCCCAGAAGGATACTCGTCAGATGTCAGTCTCAGCTCTCCTTTATGAGATGACTCTTTGGATATATGAGGGTCAGGCAGCTGCTTGGGGAGACAGTCTGTCCTTTATAGGAGCTCATGTGCTGAGCTGTGAGCTCTTTTGTTCATTCAGAGCTGCTGGGCAGGTACATTCAAGTCTGCTGCAGCAGAACTCATAACCCCCACCTTTTTTTCCCCAGATGCTCTGTCTCGGGGATTTAGGGCTGTGTTTATGAGTTTCTGTTATCCTGCTGCCTTTTTTCAGGGCTGCCCTGCCCTGCCAGGAGGCAGCCTAGTCACTGTCTGCCTACAGAGGCTTTGCTCAGCAGCTGTGGGCTCCACCCAGCTGCTGTGTGAACTTCCCTGCAGTCCTGTTTATATGGGTATAGTTAGAACTGCCTCGGCAATGGCGGCCCACCACTATAATGGCAGACTCTCTCTGTAATGCCAGGCTGCCTCGGCAATGGCAAGCTGCCTCAGCAATGGTGGACTACCTCTGTAGTGGTGGGCTGCCTCGGTAATGGTGGATGCCCCTCCCCCACAGAGCTGTCCTGGGTTCAGCTGTGCTTGCTGTTAAACTCTCAATCCAGAGCGTTTCAGATTGCTTTTTTTTTGTGGAGTTGGGACCTGTCGAGCCTCATCACCTGGCTCCCTGCCTCAGAGCGAATGGTCGACTGTCTCCCAGGAGTTCCAGTCACCTGTTGAAAAGGTGCCAGGATCTGTGCGATTTCCCATGCGGCAACCCACTGCGCCTGCGCTGGCTGAAACAGCTGCCCTGAGATTCATGGTGCTTTTTTGCCCGGGAATCTCCTGGCCTGGCTCCCTGTTTCAGTCTCCTTTTCTATCAGTTGAATGGGCGACTCTGTCTTCCTGGAGCTCCAATCACCAGCTAAAACGGTGCCCAGACCTGTATATTTTGTATGGAGAACTGCCGCACTGGGGTGCCAGCCAAGACAGCCGCTTAGGCCAAAACAGCTGTGCGGGGCACTGGCCAAGACAGCCGTGCAGGCCGAAACAGCCACGCTCGAGCGCCAGCCAAAACAGCCGCACAGGCCGAAAGAGCTGCGCTGGTGACCCATGGGGCTCCTCTGCCTGGGAATCTCCTGGTCTGTGGGCAATAAAAATCTATCTGGAAATGTGGCATCCACTCACCCTCCACACTTTCACTGGGAGCTGTAATCCTGAGCTGCTCCTAATTGGCCATCTTGGATCTGTCGATGCCGCTTGTTTGTTTTTAAGAATTCTTTTTCTAGAGGAAGTTATTGGATGAAGAGAGGTTAAGTAACTGGCTGAAGCTCACATAGTCAGTAATGTGGTGGATTTGGGGTTTGAACCCAGTCTGTCTCCAGAAATCTTGCTCTTGGTCTCTGTACTACTGTACCCTGTACTGCTTAGTATGTGAAGACCTGTTTTTGAGGCTTCTCCAGCTCTTAGTTCCTTTGTCTGGGAGACATCCCTACCCACAGCTCATATTAGCGGGTCAGGCTTAGGCTTTTCTTGTAGCTGGTTAGAATAGGGTTAGACTGTTCAGTTGTTTGCTTAATGGAATATTAGATTTTTTCATTAGAGAATTTGACTAGAGAAATACATAACCTGTAATGAGTTAGTGTCAGGGTATATGTAAGGCAAAAATGAAGAATTAAATATCTTTGAGCTGGATCTGTTTTATTTGGGCCACAGAGTGTTTTTGAAAAATATTTAAACCACTAGTAAAAAGTCAAACAGGGATCATGGAGAAGGCAAAGAAAAAAAAATCATAAAAAGTTGTCCATAATAAAAAGTAACCAGTAAAATTTTCCATTTAGATATAATTATACTTGTGTGTTTATAGGTACAAAGAGACACTTGTGTGTAAAAGTGTGGTTATCAAAATATTAATGGTGCCCACTGCAAAACAATGGAATTTCAGGTAATATTTATTCTTTCACATACTTTATTTTTAATTTTATTTTTGAGACAGATCTCACTCCATCACTCAGGGTGGAGTGCAGTGGTGCAATCTCCACTCACTGCAACCTCCACCTCTCAGGTTCAAGTGATTCTTGTGTTTTAACCTCCCAAGTAGCTGGAATTACAGGTGTGTGCCACCATAACCGGGTAATTTTTGTATTTTTAGTAGAGAAAGGGTTTCAATATCTTGGCCAGGCTGTTCTCAAACTCCTGACCTCAAGTGATCCACTCACCTCGGCCTCCCAAAGTGCTGGGATTACTGGCATGAGCCACCATGCTCGGCCCTTTCACATACTTTTATATATTTCTTAAATATTGTATAATGAACATGCATAAATAGGAACAATTATTTTATTTTTAATTGTGTCATTGAGATTTTACATAAATCTGTATTCCTAGCTACTGTTGAAATTAAAAAGATCTAGCACCGCTAAGCTCATATTGTCACATGGCCACAATGGTCAGGGCTGACTTTTGCTGCCTCTTTAAATATGGCAGCCACTCTCTAACTTCCACAACCTATTGTTCTGTACATTTGACCTTGTTCACTGTTTGATATTTACTGCTGCACCTGCTGGCACTTGAATGAATCTTCTTTAGAGAAAGGTCACACAGACTTGGAGTTGGCAGCCATGTTGGGTTATGTGCAACCTACAAAAACCATGTTAGATTACATGCAAACTAAGAATCTAAAGCACTGTCATATGATAAGACATTCTGTGGTGATGGAAATGAGCAGTTGAAATGTGGCTAGTGCAACTGATAAACTAAATTTTAAATGTAAACAGCCATACATGGCTAATGGCTACCATATTGGACATTGCAGATCTAGAAGAAGAGGGAGAGGGGAGAGAGACATGGAGAGAGGAGTGAAAGGAAAGTAAAGATGAAAGAGTTTGCTGAGAGTAGAGATACTCTGTTTTTTTATTTCTTCTTTCTTCTGTTTTTCTTTTTTTTTTCCTAAGATGGGGTCTCACTCTGTCACAAAGGTTGGAGTTCAGTGTTGCCATAAGGTATCACTGCAACCTTGACCTCCCAGGGTCAACTGATTCTCTTACCTCAGCCTCCTGAGTAGCTGGAACTACAAGTGTGTTCCATCACATTCATTCACATTTTTTGTGGAGATGGGGTTTCACCATATTGCTCAAGCTGGTCTCAAGCTCCTGGGCTCAAGCAGTTTGCCCACCTTGGCCTCCCAAATGGTTGGGATTACAGATGTGAGCCACTGTGCCCAGCCTGAGATACTCTAAACAGAGCATCTATGTAGGATGCTCTCTTTACTAATAGGTAGTCTAAAAGCTGCTCATAGTCTATCTACAGATTGTATATTAGAAAATAAGATGATGATGAGAAAAGAGATAAACACAGAGAATTTATTTAGTGAGAGCTGTCAGCGTGCTCTGGATTTTTCCCCCTTTGCCTTCCTGTTTCAAGTCAAGTGAAGAAAGATTCAGGAGGATTGCACAGAGAGCTGACATAGACTCCTAAATTTATAGGACTCAGAAATGAGTGCTTGGTTCTTTTTGGGAAGTGTCAAAAGAGTGACTGGCTGAAAATTCCCCTGATCACAGAGCAAAGAGAAAGGGGTACAATGGAGAAGTCTGCATTTGACAAAAAAGTTTCCATTGAACTAGCCAGGCTGCTACAGAAGGTGGTAGTGGGATCACTACCAAAGAAGATAAGACAACTGCAACAGGAAGAGTCTCTGTAAGATTTACTTCCAGTAATTGCAGTTAGTGTAGAGGGAGTAGAGACTCCAAATTTAACCACTGAAAGAGTGACCCAGTGGTGTACATCGGTTTTTCAGAGTGTATCAACTTCCAAAGACAGAAGCACCCATCAGTACAAGTCTCTCCCTCTTTGCCACTCCCTTTTCTCCCAGCCTGGTGAGAAGATAGAACATAGAGAGCAAAGGCAGACCTCATCTCCTATCCTCAAAGAAGATTTCCAATGGGAAAAATGGATTCCCATTTACTAAGATGGGGAATGCTGAGGAAGTTGTTCTACTTGTCGGGGGAGAAATCAAGAGTTCAGTTTTGCACATGAAAGTACAAAACTTGATGGTGTAATACATAGTTATACTCAGAAAGTTCTAGTACTGTAGCGGTATGGTGTAAAGAAATTTTATCTCTGGTATAAGGATTAAAAGATAAAGGTATTCAAAACAACTGTACCTATAATAAATTGTCAAGGGATACACATTACAAAAAGATGTAAATTTTGACATCAAAATCATGAAAAGTGGGCGGATTTTTTGTCTTCAATCAAAGTTAAGTCATTATTAGCTTAAAATAGCCTGTTACAGGTATAAGACATTGTATGTGAGTCTCATGGTGACTGTAAAGCAAAAACGTATAATAATGGGACTAAATATAAAAATAAAGTATTCAAAGCACACAACTAGAGAAAACCATCAAATCATAAAGAAAGACAGCAAGAGAGGAAGAAACTATAAAACAACTGAAAACAAATTTAAAAACAGCCATAGTAAGTCCTTACCTATTAATAATTATCTTGAGTGTAAATGAATAAAATTCTCCAACCAAAAGACATAGAGTAGCTGAATGGGTAAAAAAAAGAAAACAAGATCCAAGTATATGTTGCCTGTAAGAGACTCACTTTTCTAGTAAAGACAGACACAGACTGAGTGTGAAGGGATTGAAAAAGATATTCCATACAAATGGAAACCAAAAGACAACAGGAGTAGCTATACTTGTATCAGACAAAATGCATTTTAAGTCAAAAACTATAAAAGGAGACAAAGAAGCACTTTATACAGTGATAAAGGGGTCAGTTCACCAAGAGGCTATTGCAGGGTTGGTACCCTGACCCTGTGTGTGTGTGTGTGTGTGTGTGTGTGTGTGTGTGTGTGTGTGCATATGTATATGCACTTAAATATATAAAACAAATGCTAAATGATCTGTTGAGAGAGATAGACTTCAATACAATAATGGTAGGGGACTTTCATACCCCACTTCCAATAATATGGTCAGATCATCTAGACAGAAAATCAATAAAGAAACGTTGGACTTGAATTACTCTTTAGACCAAATGAACCTAATAGACATGTACAGAACATTTCACCCAACAGCAACAGAGTATACTTACTTCTCAAGTACACACAAAACATTCTCTCAGATAGATCATATGTTAGGTCACGTGAAGTCATAAGACTTGACATAAAGTCTTAACAAATTTAAGAGGATTGAAATAATACCAAGTCTGATTTCTGATGAGAATGTTATAAAATTAAAAATCAATAAGAAATTCTGGACAATTCACAAATATGTGAAAGTTAAACAACATGTTCCTTAACAACCAATGAGTCAAAAAAGAAATCAAAAGGGAAGTAAAAAAATTGCCTGAGACAAATTAAAATGTAAACACAATATACCAAAACATATGAAATGCAGCAAAAGCCATTCTAAGAGTAAAATTTATAGCAATAAATACCTATATAAAAAAGAAAAATCTCACATAAACAATATAATATTGCATCTCATGGATTTTGAAAGAGAAGAACAAACTAAGACCAAGGTTTGCATAAGGAAGGAAATATAAACATCAGAGCAGAAATAAATAAAATGGAGAAAACAGAAAAAATTCAATAATACTGAATTGTTTTTTGAAAAGATAAAATAGACAAATTCTTAGCTAGATTGAAAAAAACAGAGGACTCAAAATCAGAATGCCATAAAAGTACAAAGAATCATAAGAAACTATGAACCATTATACACCAACAAATTGGATAACCTAGAGGAAACAGAAAAATTTCTAGACACATATGAGCTACAAAAACTCAATCATGAAGGAATAGAAAATCTGAGTAGAGTTATAATGAGTAAGAAGATTAAATGAGGTTCAAAAATCTTTGAGGAAAGCCCAGGACCAGATGGCTTCATAACTGAATTTTACCAAACATTTAAACAACTAATACAATCCTTCTCAAAAACTGAAGTGGAAGGAATACTTACAAACTAATTTTACAAGAGCAGCATTACTCTATTACGAAAGCTGGACAAGGACACTATAAGAAATGAAAATTACAGGCCAATAAACTTGATAAACATAGATGCAAAAATGCTCAAGAAAATACTAGCAAATCAAATTCAACAATACATTAATACAATAAAACAGTACATTAAAAGAATCATTCACCATGATCAAGTGGGATTCATCCCTGGGATGCAGGCTGATTCAACATATGCATTCTTGCATTTTAGGAAAAAATACACACATTAAAAATGTGATAAACCACATTAACATAATAAACATCTCAGCCACATGATCATTTCAATAGATGCAGAAAAATTATTGCACAAAATTCAACATCCTTTCATGATAAAAACCCTCAATGGATTTGATACGGAAGTAATGTATCTCAACACAATAAAGGCTGTATGTGACAAACCCACAGTAAACATCATGCTCAATAGTAAAAAGTTGGTAGATTTTCCTCTAAGATCAGGAACAAGATACGGTTGCTTACTCTTACCGCTTCTTTCAACACAGTACTGGAAGTCCAAGCCAGAGCAATTAGGCAAGATTAAAAAAAAGGTATCCTAATAAGAAAAGGAGAAGTAAAATTGTCTCTGTTTGCTGATGACATAATTTGATATATAGAAACCAAAGACTCCACCAAAAAACTGTTGCAAATGATAAATTTAAAGTAAAGTTGCAGGATACAAAATCAACATATAAAAATCAGTGGCATTTCTATACATAACAACAAACCATCTGAAAAGGAAATTAAGAAAATGATTCCATTTACAATAGCAACAACAATATACTTGGGTGTGAATTTAAACAAGGAAGTGAAAAATCTTTATTCTGAAAAGTATAAAACATGGATGAAAGAAATTGAAGAAAACACAAATAGATGAAAAGATATCTCATGTCTAAAGATTGGAAGACTTAATATTGTTAAAATTTTGATATTTTAAAGTGATCTACAGATTCAATGCAATCCCTATTAAAATTTCAATGTCATTTTTCATGCAAATGGGAAAAACAATACTAAAATTTGTACAAAACCATAAAAGATCCAAATAACTGAATAACTGAATAACCAAACCAACTGTATTAGTCCGTTTTCATACCGCTATAAAGAACTGCTGAGACTGGGTAATTTGTAAAGGAAAGAGGTTTAATTGACTCACAGTTCAACGTGGTTGGGAGCCCTCAGGAAACTTATAATTATGGCAGAAGGTGAAGGGGAAGAAAGGCACCTTCTTCACAAGGTGGCAGGAAGAAGAAATGCTGAGCAAAAGGGGAAGAGCCCCTTATAAAACCATCAGATCTTGTGAGAACTCACTATCATGAGAACAGCATGAGGAAACTACCCCTGTGATTCATTACCAACATGTGGTCTCTCCTTTGACACATGGGGATTATGGGATTTACAATGAAGATGAGATTTGGGTGGGGACATAAAGTCTCACCATATCGCCAACCTTCAGCAATGATAACAAAGCTGAAGGCATCACACTACCTGACATCAAAATATACTAAAAACTGTGATAATCAAAACACCATAATATCAGCACAAAAACAGACACATCGACTAACGGAACAGGATAGAGTCCGGAAATAAACCTATGCCTTTATGGACAACTGATTTTTGACAAAGTTGTCAGGAACATACACTGAGGAAAGGGCAATCTTTTCCATAAATGGTGCTGAGAAAACTGGATATTTACATGCAAAAGAATGAAATGGATCCTTATCTCATATCATACAAAAATCGATTCAAAATGAACTAATGACTTAAATATAACACCTGAAATTGTAAAACTCCTAGAAGACAACATAGGAGAAAAGCCACATGACATTGATCTGGGTAATAAATTTTTGGGTATGATCCCCAAAACACAAGCAATAAAAGCGAAAATAGACAAACAGGATTACATCAAATCAAAAATTTTCTGCACACCAAATGAAACAATTAGAGTGAAGAGACTGTCCACAGAATGGAAGAAAATATTTGCAAATCATACATCCAATAAAAAGTTAATATCCAAAATATATAAGCAAATTAACTCAATGGCAAGAAAACAAATAACCTGATTTAAAAATGGGCAAAGGACCTGAATAGACATTTCTCAAAAAAAGACAAAAATAGTCAACAAGTTTATAAAAAATGCTCAGAGTCAAGAATCATTAGGGAAATACAAATTAAAGCCACAATGAGCTATCACATTACACCTGCAAGAATGGTTGTTATTAAAAAGATGAGAGATAAGTGTTAGCAAGGATGTGGAGAAAAAGGAATCCTTGTTCACTGCTGGTGGTAATATACATTAGTATAGCCATTATCAAAACAGTATGGAGGTTCCTCAAAAAATTAAAAGTAGAACTCCCATATGATCCAGGAATCCCACTTCTGAGTGTATATGTAAAGGAATTGAAGTCAGTATGTGAAAGAGATAGCTCCACACTCAAGTTCACTGCAGCATTATTTAGAATAGCCAATATATGGAATATAAAATTAAATATAAGATTAAATATAAAATATAGTTGAATACTAGTCACCTTGAAAAGAGAAGGAAATTCTGTCATTTGCAACAACATAGATGAACCTGGAGGATATTATGCTAAGTGAAGTAAATCAGGCATGAAAACACAAACACCATATGATCTCACTTACATGTGGAATCTAAAAAATTCAAACACATAGTAGTAGAGCGTAGAATGGTGGTTACCAGGGGCTGGAGGTAAGTAGGAGGGAAGAAAATGGAGAGATGCTGGTCAAAGGGTACAAAGTTTCAATTTGATGAAAGGAATCAGTTTTTGAGATGTGTTGTAAAGTGCAGTGACTATAGATAATAATAATGTAAGGTATATTTCGAAATTGCTAAGAGACTAAACTTCCCATGTTCTCACCAGAAAAAAATGTTAAGTAAGTGAGGTGATGGATACATTCATTAGCTTGATTTAATCATGCCACCTTGTGTTCATATTTCAAAATATTACATTGTACTCTATAAATATATACAGTTATTTGTCAATTGTAAAAAATAACTCAGCTTTGGAAGGTGAATGCTGATAAGCCAGTCAAGTGGAGATATTGAGGAGACAGCTGTATACCAACCCGGAGTTCGAGAGTGAGAGGAGATAGGAACTTGGGAGTTGCAGGATACAGAAGGCATTTAAAACCATAGGAGTGCACATGCTCACTTAGGGAACAAGTCCTGATAGAGGAGAGGACTGCAGACTAAACACTGGGGCACCCCAATGTTTAAAGGTGTGGAGATGAATAGATTCATGTAAAGTGCTTAGAAAAGGGTCAGGCACATGGCAAATGCTCACTAGCTGCTATTATGAGTTGGGAAATGACTCATTTGGGGAACAGAGGTTTTCTAATGGAGATCAAACTCTTAGCTTTGATCTCAATGACCTGTAAAAACATCTGCAAAAGGGGGCCAATGTTCACATAGAAAGAACAAGTGGCAAACTAGCCCATTCGTGCTTTTGAATTCATGTTTTCGAATGCAGTGGTATCAGACTTAAAAACACTTACTGATTCTGGCTCTCTGATGTAAAATTCAAATTAATCTGTTAATAGATTTAATCATGACAAACTTCTTAATTCATGAAAGCAGACCATACCAAACTTTGAAGTTACCTTTTTAGTCATATGAATAGTCCATAGCAAAATAGATAAGTGTAGTTAAAGTAGCAGTTAGCTAGTCATTCTGGCATATGCGAAAATGTAAAACTTAGAGTGTACCTTTGCTTGACGTCAGTTTTCTTTCAGGAAGGCATTTGAATATTGTCATAGTACAGCCCATGGAAAAAAATATGAAAAAACTCGAACAAGAAAATAATCTTTAAAAAAATTTGAGAACCTTCATTTCCAAAATTTTGTAAGTAGTTTTTACAAAAGACATGTCCATTAAGCTTTGCCAGGCCACTGTCAGTAGTGGATGCTACATGGTTAAATCCAGCACATGGCATTTCTTACGCTTCACGAGTTATGGGACGCAGAGTGACAGAATTTATGCAACCTTATGACACATGCCAGCACAATGTAGCATTTAAACTAAGATATTTTAATGACCCAATTTGTTCAGACTGCTTGAGGATAAAAAGTGATTTCACAGGATTTGCTACTATTAATCACAACAGCTTCTAATATTTAGTACATGGTGGGCAGGTGTTTTCAGGATTACACTAATAAGAAAAACAACAGAATGTTTTTTAATAGTCAAATTATAATAAGAGACAATTAATGTAACATTTAAAGTAGTATAAAAGGGCAAGTTTAGCATAGTATAAAGTATATAATTAATGTATTAAATACAGATGAAATAATCTTACTTCATTTAGCAATTACTCATTCTGTTTACAATAAGTAACAGATTTAGACGGAACTTAACTGGAAGAAAATAAAAGGCATTGTTGCCTAACTCCTGGTGTCCAGGAAGGAGAGAGAATACGCTATATTTTAAGAGACCTCTGAAAAAAGTTCATTTACAAAAATGCCAGGACTCAGGTTTATTATTATTCTCCTGGGGCACACAGTTTGAAATGATATTTTCACTCAAGGTAGAATCTGAAATTTGAATCCTGTCAGTGCCACAAAATGCTGAAAGTCCAGATCTCACAGGGAATAACATTTAAATATTAAATGTCTATGTCTAAGGCAGAGATGACAAGAATAAAAATGACTCAATTTCAAGTAAAATCTCTGTCCTCTTTGTTTTTTAAACTGGGTCAAATTAGCATTTTTGTTCAGTTTGGCCTGAAAGAGTACAAAATAAATATGATAAGAGTTTGCAACTGTAATGTTCACATAGTTAAAGTGATTCTCAATTTCACTGAAGGATCTCCTTTGCATGGAAGCTTAGGATTGTTATTTACAGGCTGTGAAACCAAAATGAATGGTCCATCAGTCAAACTGGATGCTTAGCGCAGTGGAAAAAACCAAAGATTTGATTGACTGAATGTTTCACTTTGCAACAAATTGTTTTGGTGTCAGAGAAGTCTTATAGTCATTGCTGTTTGGTTCTTTCCTTCTTTTTTTTAGGATTGATGTCTTACACATGTCAATCACTGGGTATTCTGAAGAGCTTCAGCCTTATGGGGCTACTGTGTCCTTAAATAAATAAAAATAGCCAGTGTCTCCACATCCTGTGTGTTGAGAGTATTTGAGGAGCAAACAATACATAGCCTCTTTTTTTAACTTAAGTTCTAAATTAGTGGAGAAAAAAAATGCAAGTGATTGTATATCAAGTGTACATTCAAATGATTGTTGACAGAGGCCAAAATGTCAGCCAGAGAGAGGTCCGAGTTGCTGTGTGAAGTGCTCTGCTATATTACCTAGCCCATCCAATGGTGCTGGAAGTGTCTGAATAGATTGGGATGTGTGTGGAGACTATGGCAGGCTGCTCCAGGTGAATTATAGTGCCTGTCTTTAGAATTTTGGAGCAAAGCTCTGCCATCCTTTTTAGATGGCTATTCTTTGAGAAACAGGTTATGGATTGCTCCTTGGCCTTAGCAGAGACTCAACACTTGGTGATGGGCCACCACATGAACAGGAGTTGTGGAAAATAAACTGGGTGTTTTTAGCCACCTCAAAAAAATCATAGAGTTGGGCATGCAGTACAGCTTAAGTTAAGTCCTGAAGACATGAGTAAGTTGCTTGACAAGTTTCCCAGATGCTATTGGGCCCTCATTATGTTATCTTGCCTCCTCTCTCTCAACCCACATAGTCAGTCCTCAATATCTGAGGGTTCTGCATTGTAGAGTCAACCAACTGAGGATAAAAACTATTTTGAAAAAAAAAAGCAATAACGATACAATAATAAAAGTCATACAAAGAAAGATATAACAACTATTTACATAGCATTTACACTATATTAGGTATTATAAGTAATCTGGGGATGATTTAAGGTATACAGGAGGATGTGCAAAAGTTGTATGCAAATACTATTCTATTTTATATAAGGGACTTCCACATCTTAGTTCCACATTTTAGTATTTGAAGGGCTCCTAGAACCAATACCCTGTGAATATCTAAGGACAAATGTATATGGCTCATGAGGGGGTTCCCTATGACCAAGATTGACTGAGGAAGAAAACAATTCAGGCCTGTTTTATAGATTAGTATGATGTGCTGGCATGTCCTAAAAATGAATAGCTCAGCACTACTGCCCCCTCTGGGGTGGCTTTGAACTACAGTAATGAAGGGAGGTCCTATTGTTGGACAGTACTTTAAGGAGTACACCTACTTACTAATTTTTTTTTCTGCAAGAGGAGATGGCCCCACGTACGGCCTTATACTGGTAGGCAGTGGCTAATGGTTTGACTAGATGGTTTGTGTTATGGACTGAGTGTTTGTATCCCGCCAAGAAAGAACACAACTAGACAACTGGTGACAAGGAGGTGTGTGGATAGAGCTTTCTGACTGGGCAGAGAGAGTGAAGACCTTTGTCCCATGAGATTGCTCATCAAAGAGCAACCTCAGTAAAAGGATTTTAATAATCAGATGAACAAGATGCCCTGCTCTGTGGACCTCAAGCAGGCTTTTTCCACAGCCTCTCCACCCATGCCCAATAGACTCATGAAAAAAGTGGCCATGGCGGCAGGGGTAGAAGTTACATATGGACTCAGCAAGGCTGATCTGTTTATAGTCACTGTTGAGTGCCCAACTTGCCAACAGAAGAGTTCAACTCTGAGTCCCCGACATGGTACCGTTCCCCAGGAGGCTGAAATAGCTACCCGGTGATAGATTGATTGCACCGGACCACATCCATCTTAGAAGAGGCACTGCTTTGTTCTCACTAAAAGAGACATTTACTCTAAATATGTATTTGTTTTCCTTGCCCTCAATGCTTTTGTCAAAATCACCGTCTGTGGACTTGCATAGTATGATTCACATCAAGGCATTCTTATAACACTCCTTCTGACCAAGGAACTCACTTAATAGCAATTGCAGTGTGGACTCATGCTTATGGAATCTACTGATCTTACCATGTTCCTTATTACTCTGAAGTATCTGGTCTGACAGAATGCTGTAATAGCCTTTCAAAAATTTAGTTTCCATGACAGCTGGGAAGGAACACCTCACAGGCTTGAGATAAAGTCTTCAGGATGTGGCATATGCTCTAAATCAGTGACCAATATACAATGCTATCTTTCACAGAGGTAGGATCCATGGATTCAGGAAAGCTATGTGAAATGGGAGTGATTCCTTTCACAATTACCCACAGTGAGCCACTATGTGTGGAAATTCAGTGTGGGGTACCAGGCATTCTTGAAGTTCATGCATGTTGTCCCTGATCTGCTGCTCATCCTGTTGGCACAAGGCAGCTGCCAAGCCCACAGCTCCCCAGCCCCTGCTGGATCACCTCCATTAGCTTCTCCAGATCCTAAGCTGGGTGTATGCGTGGCTCTGTGATAAAGTGTGCCAGCTCCTTCTGTGCCGTTGAGGCTGGAGGTAGAGAGAGGAAGACGAGGGTTCCAGCTGGTCTTTGTAGATTCCAGTCTATCCTTGTCCTGCCTTTTTTAAATGTCCAGCTGTTCTTACCAACTGCTGGTACTGAGAAGCTCTACAGAGCCTGCAGGCCTACAGCAGACAAGGACCGACAGCCTCCCATAGGGTTCCTCAACAGCTCCTACAATTACATAAGGTGGAATTCCTACAGCAAATCCCATATAGTAGTTTGCTTGTTTGACAAAGCCTAAATGACACAGCTTCCTTCCGCTATCTCTGCAGATTCTCAAGGAGGCTTTTGTCCTCTTAGTCATTTATTGATCTAATTTTCTGCTCCTCAGAATTTTCAAATTTACTGTCATCTTGACTCATGCGTCTGTTCCCTTTTCTATGACCCAAGTCAATCAAAATGTGCAACACAGTGCCTTTTCCTTAATTTACCTCAAATACCACTCGTAAAAGCAAGGAATTTCACAAAGGTTCTATGGTAAAAATTGGAGTTGCATTAAAGGAAAATGTCCATAGCAGATTACTTAAAATTGAATATTAGTTGCTCTGTTTTGAAGAGTCTGGTTCCTTGGCCTCCTGCCAACTATCAGTTTCCTTTCTTTTCTTTCATCTGTCTTTTTAATCTGCCGTCCTGGCAACTCAAAACTCCTTTCATTAAAAAAAAAGTAGAATAATTCAGCTCTCTCATTGTCTTCTTCATGATCATTGATATGGTTTGGTTGTGTCCCCACCAAAATCTCATCTTGAATTCCCACATTTTGTGAGAGGGGCCTAGTGGGAGGTAATTGAATCATGGGGTCAAGTCTTTCCCATGCTGTTCTTGTGATAGTGAATAAGTCTCACAAGAGCTAATGGTTTTAAAAAGAGGAGTTCCTCTACACAAGCTCTCTCTGTCTTTGCCTGCCACGCATGTAAGACATGACTCGCTCCTCTTTGCCTTCCACCATGATTGTGAGGCTTCTCCAGCCATGTAGAACTGTAAATCCAATTAAACCTTTTTCTTTTGTGAATTGCCCAGTTTCAGGTATGTCTTTATCAGCAGTGTGAAAACAGACTAATAGAATCATGTTATTGTATACTTTTGTTTTTATAACCAAAGGCCATCAAAGAAAAGACAACTTTCTCCGGAAGAGGAAGTTTGCTGCCAGTTGTAAAACATATGCCCTTCCTTCCCCATCCCCCTGTATCTTGAACTGTCTTATATTGGATTTCAGTGGAGACAGATGCCATATTCTCTACCATCCTGTCACAAATTTACTCAAAATCAATTTTATAAAACCAAAACCTTAAAGAAAGATTGGCAGAAATAATTGTATTGGGAGAGGCAGGTCCTGCTAAGAAACAGCTTTGGGAAAGTTTTGAATTACAGGGAGTTTGTAACAGCTGTGGATTGCAACATTTTCCCTGGTAAGTTGTTTAGGGTGTCATTACATATAAATTTCAAGCTATACTTCTAGAAGCTTTTGTTTAGAAAGTTGGTCTTTTACTTCTTTAAGGGTATAAAAGGAAACTGCAGCCTGTGCCTCTGTGTGTGAAACTGTGGGCAAATGGTAGCACGGCAGTCTCCCCTTTGGAGACCTGCATGTTCATCAATTTAAAAATACAATTCAAGGAAGCAAAAGAATTGTAGCAAGATGGATATTTAAATTCAGAGATGGAAGAAAATACAGAAGGAGATGGAAGAAGGTAGGAGAGTTATTTTTTTAACTTATCAAGACATGAATGCAAGCACTTTTTCTTAACAAAAGGATTCATTATAGCCATGCTGAATTAATCATTCTAATTTGATTTCTAAGATATTTGGAAAAAAGACTCTCCGTACTGAGACACTGACAGTGTTTGATTGACACTTCGCTATTTTTGTATTAGTGGTCCACGGCCTCGTAAGTTTAGAATTTTTAATTCAATAAATTAGAATAAAAAGTGAAAGGGAAAATTACTTCTTTTTGACGAGAATCAAAGGTTTTTATGTTCTCAGTATATGGACGTCTTATCTATCTACTTTTTTTCCCTTTCCTTTTTTTTTTTGCTATGTGCAAAATAGGAAGAAGAGTTTTAGGGAAGAGGACACTTGTGGGAAATACCTTCAGCAGCAGCTATGCAAGAGGACAGATGAGAGGAACCTTGTAGGTTTGGTATCCACAGTGCTTTTGACAACCAGTTGATTTTATGTTTCCACATGATAAGGCCAGAGCACCAGGATTCAGGGTATGACTCAACCACTATCAGATTTTACTTTTGAAGTTCATTTCCTTGGAAGTTGCTCTGAAGCAATAGTTTCTTAACTTTTTTTGGTTCATGGAGGTCTATGAGGTCATAGACCCTTTCCAGAGAAAAATGCACATATATATACATAAAAATTTGCCAACAATATTAGAAGATTATAGGCCCCATGAAACCTACCCAAGAACTATAGGCTACAACTTCTATTCTAAATCATTATCTTTTGGAGAATTGTGAAGGCTTTTCTATTCTATGTTGAGATTCCTTTTCATATCTAAGCCTGAGTGTCACTCAACTCTTCTGTGACTTAGCAGAGGATGATAGATTCTTATACCTCATAGTTGTTTAACACAAGGCTGGATAAATTCTAAAGTGAGCACAACCACAGAGAAGCCACATTTGTGTTTTATTTACTGTTATATTCCAGGAACATAGTGGGTACTCAAGAAGTATTTGTTGAAATTTTGCTTTAGAGTATAAGGTGGTGGTAAAGTGAGGTAACAAATTCAAGTGGGCTTTGTGTACTCTTAGAGCCAGAGGAGTGCCCCTGGAGCTCAAATGATAGGTAGGATGTGCAGCTGGGTCTCCAATAAACCAATTAACAAGGGACTCCTCACCTTTAGTCTTGCTGGTCACAAGAGGAAAGTTGGGGCTGCATAAGAAATTTGAGCTGTGGGTAAGGCTTCTGGAGGACCAAGAAGAACAAGGGAGAGGTTGGTATCATGATGGTCCAAGAACTGAGGAAGAAAGCCCTGTCCTTGGACCAGGGAGTTGTGAACACTCCTTAACTGAGCCAAGTGTACCCAAGGTGGTTCCCTACTCAGGTGGGAATATATGCATGAAGCTAAGATTAAAGTGAAGAAAGAAGGGTTTTCTAATTCTTAATCCTTTCTCTTATTTCAGTAAAACTGGACCAGGTTAGTGTCAGGCCTTCTGAGGGGGCCAGTAATTTACAACTCTTCCAATGGCAAACTCTGTACCAGTTGAGAAGTAGACATAGGAATCAGCCAAGAATTAACAGCTTTATAATTCTTAAAGCTCAGTTGGTGAAGGTGACTTAAATCACACACCAAAATGGACTACTAAATCCTTGCCTTTCTCTCCACCATGTCTAGACCATGGGACCCACTTAGGGAGCATCTTGGTTAGAATCTCAGCTTTGCCATTTACTAGCTTATTAGCTATGTGATGCTGATATGATTTAACTGTGTGCCCACCCATATCTCATTCTGAATTGTAATTTCCATAATCCCCACATATCGGGGGATGGACTTGGTGGGAGGTAATTGAATCATGGGGGTGGTTATCCTCATGCTGTTCTTGTCACAGTGAGTTCTCATGAGATCTGAGGGTTTTATAAGGGACTTTTCCCCCTTTGCTTGGCACTTCTCCCTCCTCTTGCCATGTGCAGAAGGATGTGTTTGCTTTTTCTTCTGCCATGATTGTGAGTTTCCTGAGGACTCCCCAGCCATCCTGAACAGTGAATCAGTTAAACCTCTTTCCTTTATAAATTACCCAGTCTCAGGTATGTCTTTATTATCAGCATGAGAACAGACTAATACAGATCCTGAGCAAATTACTTTTCCTTTCTATGCTTCAGGCTTCCCACCTATCAAATGGCCATATATTCATAGAGTTATCATGAATATAAAATGCTTGGAACAGAGCTGGCATAAAATAGTGTTGAGTCAATATAAATAATGATAATGATGATGATGGTTATCATTGGGTAGACATCCTTGACTTACCCAGCTGGCTGCATGGAGGATTGTGGCCTGCTTCAAGACCAAAGGTGAGCAATGACAAGAATATATTCATTCTGCCTAATGGAGAAATTTGAGCCAGTGCATGTTAGATTTTTTTCCATATAATCACTTAGATTACTCTACTATAGGGAGTAGCCTGTGAGCATGGAAAATTCCTGCTTTATGCATTGAGAAAGCTTCCTTTATAGTGAGCAGCAGCAGGGTGCTTGCTCTAGGTAGCTCATCCACTGCCATGGGAGGCTGCATGTGTTGAAGTCCAATGAGTGTGAATTATACAACCCATAGAATCCCTTGGTACATGAAAATGACCACTGTTGTTTCCTCACGTAAGAGGTTGTATCTGGAAAGAGGATAAGTAGGACCATGAGTGATGCTGCACAGATGGGCATGAGTCAGGCAGGAAAGGCACCTGTGATGGCACAGAGGCTCATGTAGGAACTGGTTATGGGGAGCCCAGTTAGTCAGGCAGAGATATCTGGACCTGAAGGGCAGGAATGGAGACCCTCGAGTTTCATAAGATATGTCTTGAAATCTTTGTGAGTCCCCGGATTTATAAGCGCCACGATAGTATATAATCTTTCACCTCCAAACAATTTCTAGTTATGTCCTAAAATCACCACCTCCCTAGAGCTCTCCTGTTCTGCCATTCCTGACTCCGAGAACTGGTCTTCTTTTGGAAACAAGCTCATTTTTGAAAAATACAATTTTTCAGGTGATAACCAACAAAAAGCATTGAGAGTAAATACCAAGCGGTCAGCTGGGTTCATTTGCCAGCCAAATAAATCAATCCTGCACAGTCTTCTTGTAGTGTGTATAATTCAGATTTGTGTCTGAGCAATGTTACAAACCATTACACGCATTGGCCTTTGTGGATACTTGAAAATAATTCAAACTGAGAACACTCAACTAAATTTATTTTTGAGCCCACTCAGAGCTGTAAACCCAGCCTCCAGTTCCTAGGTGTCTACAGTTCAAATGTAACACTTCCAAAGCAAGATCTACAGACTCTCTCTCCAAACCTGGTGCTGTTTTTGTGATTCCTACCTCAGATTCCCGAAACAAAATCGAGGTTTTTGTCCTGTACACTTCCTTTTCATATTGTCTGTTACCCCTTCATCCTCCTCCAGCAACAGCCCTGTGCCTCTGCTTCTCTCTAAAGTAAAACTTCTTGAAAGAGCTGTGTCTTCACCACCTCTACTCTCCCACTTCCCACTGTCTCTTGGACGGATTCCAGTTGGGCTTTGATACGCACCACTAAGATCACTAGATCTCACTCTGCAGCAGCCCTTGGTGCACTTCTCGGTCCTCTTTAGAAGTCCTACTGCTCTTGGCCTCACATCCAATGAATCAGCAAATCCTTTCAGCACTGTATCTAAATTACACCCTGAATGCAAATACTTCTCACTGTTTTTGCTGTTTCCACCCTGGTCCAAACTAGTACCATCTCCCTCCTAGATCACTTTTACCATAGCCTGCAGTATATGTTATAACTGCAGCCAGGATGATCACTTAAAAATGTAAATTTGGTGAGGCACTGTGGCTCATGCCTGTAATCCCAGCACTTTGGGAGGCTGAGGTGGGAGAATCACTTGAGCCCAGAAGTTCAAGACCAGCCTGAGCAACATATCAAGACCCCGTCTCAACAAAAGTAAAAAATAAAAAATATTAGCCAGGACTGGTGGCATGCACCTGTAATCCTACCTACTCAAGAGGCTGAGGTGGGAGGATCCCTTCAACCCAGAAGTTTGAAATTTCAGTGAGCCATGGTTGCGCCATTGCACAGCGGTCTGGGTGACAAAGTGAAATCCTGTCTCAAAAAAAAAGGTAAACTTGATGTTGTCATTCCCATATTTTGATTGTTGTTTACCTCTCCTATTAAATGTCAGCTCTGTATATCCAAGCAACTGGAACAGCACCAGGCACAAAGTAGATATTTAATAAATACTTGTTGAGTAAAAGAAGGAAGAGAAGAATCAGAAAGGATGCCTTTATGCTAGGAGCATTAAATATTCTGTGATCAGATTCTCTCCAACAAAAAGGAAGTTATTTTGTTTTTTATTTGTATAGGAGGTAGACATCTCATTCCTTTCCTGCCTGCCAAAGAGAATTCTGCATTTGTCTTCTTTGTTTCCTCTTGCCTAAGGAAGAAGAATGCTTACTCCCAAGAGAGGAAAGCAGATTTATGTAATAAGAGAAAGAGATTGCTGGAGGTGGATGAAAGAGAGAAAAATCATAGGATTAGTGAGTTAAGAGAAGTTTTTGAGAGAGACGCGCTGGAGAACACATGCAGTTCAGTTGATTTCTTCAGGACTGATTTCCCAAAGTGAAATTACCAGGTCAAATGGTGTAGATGTTCTTAAGACTCTTGATGACAAAGTGCTTTTGAGAAAAGTCAATCATTTAACCTCCTCTATTTTCCATTTCTGAAACATTAGAAGGTGCTTATATGTCGTCAGTATTTTTTACATTTTATAACCAAGGAAACAACATTTTGGAGAATGTAAATACTTGCACAAGTTGGTAAATACTCTATTTGTTTAATTCCAAATGACATGCTTTCCCTTACACAGCACTATGGTTCAGTGTTGAGGTCCTCAGAAAATGTGACAAGGTTGGCCTTTGACTCAGGCTTAGGATCCCTGAGAATAGGGATGGGGTCAGAGAGAGAGAGATAGAGAGGGAGGGAGAGAGAGAGAACTAGAGACAGCTGTGGATAAGGGCTTCAGGGATGCAATGAAAGCTGCAAACATCTTTTTCTCACAAGGCTCAAAAACATCCAGTCACTTCCCTGACCACTTCTCAGATCTGCTTTCATCTGACTTTCACGTTCTCAAGGTTAACCTTGTCAGGCTTGATGATCAACAAGGTTGCAATGAGTATTCATAGAAATTGGTACAGAAGTTAATGTCCAGATCCACATGAAACGCAGGCAAAAATGAAGACAGTGACACTTACCAATCTTGACAGAAGGGACAAAAGCCTAAACTCTACAAGGAAACATTTGTAACCCTCATCAGCATGGTGCTGCATATTGTAGACAATACATGCACTTTAAAAATCACAGGATCTAAGCATTATGGAAATGACAAAGACAACTTAAGGAGAGCTGTTGTCACTGGGGGAAGATGCTTAGAAACATGCACTGCTTTTCAGCATCATTAGGAAATCCCCAAGTCCTTGGTTTTAGGTAATTTCTTTTGTAAGTTTATAAGATATAGCTCTCAAATTCTTTTCAAGTATTATTAGTTCCTCAATATTTATGACCAATTATTTAGTAAGTGGAAAAATGAAAGGAGGGAAAGGAAGACAAATGAGTTTCCAGTTTTTACAAATATTGTTTCCTTTTTTGTTCTGCTTCCTGAAAATAATAATATGAGATACATTCATACAGTCCAGAGGATGATTTCTATTGAAGGCACAGAGAAGAATAGATAAGCACACAGTATACAAAGTGAACAAATTCCCCTTAATGAATATTCAAAGTCTGCCCACCAAAAATGTCCAGTTTTCTGGTTTTAGCTGGTTTTGGATGTCTGATTTTGTAGGTCAGACCTGGTAGGTAGGGCGGGGACTGAGTTATCTGTGCTTTTGTGCTTCACTAGTGTGGGCCTGCCTTATCAATGCATCCCTAGGGACAATTAAGGACGAGATGAATTTTTGGGGCCTCTCCAGTCACCTTTCTTGAGCTTCCACAAGAAAGGTAACCTCTAGTGCCTTTACCTGATATTGCTTAAAAAAAAGTCAGGAAAATGCTATGGTCTGAATGTTTACATCCTCCCAAAATTCATAAGTTGAAAATGTAATCACCAATGTGATGGTATTAGGCGGGGTCTTTGGAAGATGATTTGATCATGAGGTTGAAGACGTCATGAATGGTGTTAGTGCCTTTATGAAAGAGGCCCCAGGGACCTGTCTTGCCCCTTTCTACCATGTCAGTTTACAGCAAGAAGACAGCTCTCCCCAGACACTGAATCTGCTAGTGCCTTGATTTTGGACTTCCTAGCCTCCAGAACTATGAGAAGTAAACATTGTTTGTAAGCTACCCAGTCTATGGTATTTTGTGATAGTAATCTACATGGACTAAGACAGAGGCTGTTATCAAAATTATAGGAAATATATTTAGAAAAGACATTATTATTATTATTTTATTATACGTTAAGTCCTGGTGTACATGTGCAGAATGTGCAGGATTGTTACATAGGTATACACGTGCCATGGTGATTTGCTGCATACATTCCCCACTCATTGACATTAGGTATTTCTCCTATGTTAGCCTTCCCCAATGCCTCCACCCTTGGCTATCTCTCCCCTATCCCTTCCACCCCCCGACAGGCCCCTGTGTGTGATGTTCCCCTCCCTGTGTCCATGTGTTCTCATTGTTCAATACCCACTTAATGAGTGAGGACATGCAGTGTTTGGTTTTCTGTTCTTGTGCCAGTTTGCTGAGAATGATGGTTTCCAGCTTCATCTATGTCCCTGCAAAGGACATGAACTCATCCTTTTTTATGGCTGCATAGTTTTCCATGGTGTATATGTGCCACATTTTCTTTATCCAGTCTATCATTGATGGGCATTTGGGTTGGTTGCAGGTCTTTGCTATTGTGAACTGTGCTGCAATAAACATACGTGTGCATGCGTCTTTATAATTGAATGTTTTATAATCCTTTGGGTATATACCCAGTAATGAGATTGCTGGGTCAAATGGTATAAAAAGAAATTATTTAAAAATGCCACATATTTATTCATATGGAGAAAAGACTCTTAGAGAAGTATTATGGCCCACAATGACTATATTTATTCATATATATGCTTTTTCATTTAATGTTGACAGCAACTCTATGAGATAGACATTATTATTATCTCTCTTTTATGGATGAGGAAACTGTGGCTTGGAGGGGTTTAGGTGACTTGCTCCTGGCTACACACCTAGTGAGGAATGAAGACAGGAGGACTCACACCTAGATCTTCTGAGATAAAAGTATTTGTTCTTTTTGTTACTTTATGTTCCTTTGGTTTAAGCCAGGGTGTATTATTGAAGTATTCGTGGTTATATTCATCTTTCATCATTAGTATCCCTCATCCATGAAGTGGCTTTCATCTTGTAAGACAAATATTAGAACGTGTTTCCAGTTAAAAATTACGAAGTCAAGAAGTCTGAAAGTACAACTCTGAGTGCTGGCCATTTGGATGTGAAAACAGCACAGTCTCATCAAAATTAAATGAGAAAAAAGTGAGCAGTGTATCAAGTAGGAATGCATTTGGCTGCAAGTAATAGAAAAATAGAAAAGTCTGGTGAGAGTGGCTTAACCAAATAAGAATTTATTATTTTTTTCATAACAAGAAGTTCAGAAATGGGCAGTCCACAGTGGGGAGTAGCCCCGCATGCATCAGAGTCCCCGCTACTCAAATCCTTCCACTTCACCATGCTCAGCATGGCCCTTCTGTCTTCAAGTTTGTTGCCTAATGATTGTAAATTGAGTTTTCCATCTTTAGCTCAATATCCATACTCCATACTGGTAGAATATGGGCCCAATCTGGTTGCCTTTGCGTTTATCTTTGGGTTTGGAAAAGGATGTTCTCTCTGGAGGCTTCCTTGTATCAGTTGGCCAAGGCTAGGTCTCAGGACCACCTTAACTGCAAGGGAGTCTAGGAAGGTGACAATTTTCAGGTTGGCCCACTTTCATATTGAAGAAAATATGGATCATTTAGAAAGAATAATAAAAGAATGAATGTAAAATGAATTTTTTGGAGGGATTGGGAGTGAGAATTGTGAGTGGATGGTAATGATTAAAAATCACTTAAACCAAACGCTCAGTTGAGACAGGCTTCTGAGGAGGAAACAATATCCTTGTACTTGGGTGTGTTCTAATGAATGAGGAACTAGTTGGGTCAGCCTGGGCAGGAAACTGCATTGAAGGGCCGGAAGACCTAAGTGTCTGGAATGGTGGTGAAAGATCATGACAGCAAGGTGGAGCTCAATCAGAAAATGGCCAGAAAAGATTAGGATGGGGAGAAGATGCCAGAATTTATGGGGTCATACTTTTTTTCTTTTATTACATTTTAAGTTCTGGGATACATGTGCAGGTTTTTTACATAGGTATACTCATGCCATGGTGTTTTGCTGTACCCATCAATCCATCGTCTACATTAGGTATTTCTCCTAATGCTAACCCTCCCCTAGCCCCCCACTCCCTGATAGGCTCCAGTGTGTGGTGTTTCCCTCCCTGTGTGCATGTGTTCTCATTGTTCAACTCCCACTTACGAGTGAGAACATGTGAGGCTGTTTGGTTTTCTGTTCCTGTGTTAGCTTGCTGAGAATTATGGTTTCTAGCTTCATCCATGTCCCTGAAAAAGACATCCTTTTTTATGGCTGTATAGTATTCCATGGTGTATATGTACCACATTTTCTTTATCCAGTCTATTATTGATGAGCATTTGGGTTGGTTCCAAGTCTTTGCTATTGTGAACACTGCTGCTATAAACATATGTGTGCATCTGTCCTTATGATAGAACGATTTATAATCCTTTGGGTATATACCCAGTAATGGGATTGCTGGGTCAAATGGTATTCCTGGTTCTAGATCCTTAAGGAATCACCACACTGTCTTCCTCAATGGTTGGACTAATTTACACTCCCACCAACAGTGTAGAAGCATTCCTATTTCTCCACATCCTCTCCAGCATCTGTTGTTTCCTGACTTTTTAACGATTGCCATTCTAACTTGTGTGCGATGGTATCTCACTGTGGTCTTGATTTGCATTTCTCTAATGACCAATGATGATGAGCTTTTTTTCATATGTTTGTTGGCTGAATAAGTGTCTTCTTTTGAGAAATGTCTGTTCATAGACTTTGCCCACTTTTTGATGGGGTTGTTTGTTTTTTCTTTTAAATTTGTTTGAGTTCCTTGTAGATTCTAGACATTAGCCCTTTGTCAGATGGATAGATTGCCAAAATATTTTCCCATTCTGTAGGTTGCCTGTTCACTCTGATGATAGTTTCTTTTGCTGTGCAGAAGCTCTTTAGTTTAATTAGATCCTATTTGTCTATTTTGGCTTTTGTTGCAATTGCTTTTGGTGTCTTTGTCCATGCCTATGTCCTGATTGGTATTGCCTAGGTTTTCTTCTAGAGTTTTTATGGTTTTACGTCTTACATTTAAGTCTTTAATCCATCTTGAGTTAATTTTTGTATCAAGTGTAAGGCAGGGGTCCACTTCCAGTTTTCTGCATATGGCCAGCCAGTTTTCCCTACACCATTTATTAAATAGGGAATTGTTTCCCCATTGCTTATTTTTGTTGGTTTGTCAAAGATCAGATGGTCGTAGATGTGTGGCATTATTTCTGAGGCCTCTGTTCTGTTCTATTGGTCTATATATCTGTTTTGGTACCAGTGCCATGCTGTTTTGATTACTGTAGCCTTGTAGTATAGTTTGAAGTCAGGTAGTGTGATGCCTCCAGCTTTGTTCTATTTGTTTCAAATTGTCTTGACTATACAGGCTCTTTTTAAATTCCATATGAAATTTAATGTAGTTTTTCTAATTCTGTGAAAAAAATCAATAGTAGCTTGATGGAAATAGCATTGAATCTATAAGTTACTTTTGGCAGTATAGCCATTTTTACGATGTTGATTCTTTGTATCCATGAGCATGGAATGTTTTCCCATTTGCTTGTGTCCTCTCTTATTTTCTTGAGCAGTGGTTTGTAGTTCTCCTTGAAGAGGTCCTTTACATCCTTTGTTAGTTATATTCCTAGGTATTTTATTCTCTTTGTAGCAATTGTGAATGGGAGTTCACTCTTGCTTTGGCTCTCTTTTAGTCTGTTATTTGTGTATAGGAATGCTTGTGATTTCTGCACGTTGATTTTGTATCCTGAGACTTTGCTGAAGTTGCTTATCAGCTTAAGGAGATTTTGGGCTGAGATGATGGGGTTTTCTAAATATACAATCATGTCATCTGCAAACAGAGTCACTTTGACTTCCTCTTTTTCTATTTAATACCCTTTATTTCTTTCTCTTGTCTGATTGCCCTGGCCAGAACTTCCAATACTATGTTGAATAGGAGTGGTGAGAGAGGGCATTTTTGTCTTGTGCCGGTTTTCAAAGGGAATGCTTTCAGCTTTTGCCCATTCAATATGATATTGGCTTTGGGTTTGTCAAAAATAGCTCTTATTATTTTGAGATACCTTCCACCAATACCTAGTTTATTGAGAGTTTTTAGCATGAAGAGTTGTTGAATTTTATCAAAGACCTTTTCTGTGTCTATTGAGATAATCATGATTTTTTTGTCACTGGTTCTGTTTATGTGATGGATTATGTTTATTGATTTGTGTATGTTGAACCGACCTTGCATCCCAGGGATGAAGTTGAGTTGATTGTGGTGGATAAGCTTTTGGAAGTGCTGTTGGATTCTGTTCGCCAGTATTTTATTGAGGATTTTTGCACTGATGTTCATCAGGGATATTGGCCTGAATTGTTTTGTTTTGTTTTGTTTTTGTGTCTCTGCCAGGTTTGTGTATCAGAATGATGCTGGCCTCATAAAATGAGTTAGGGAGGAGTCTTTCTTTTTCTATTGTTTGAAATAGTTTCAGAAGGAATGGTACCAGCTCCTCTTTCTACCTCTGGTAGGATTTAGCTGTGAATCTGTCTGGTCCTGGGCATTTTTTGGTTGGTAGGGTATTAATTACTGCCTCAATTTCAGAACTTATTATTGGTCTATGCGGGGATTTGACTTCTTCCTGGTTTAGTCTTGGAAGGGTGTATGTGCCCAGGCATTCCTTGATTTCTTCTAGATTTTCTAGTTTATTTGTGTAGAAGTGTTTACAGTATTCTCTGATGGTAGTTTGTATTTCTGTAGGATCAGTGGTGATCTCTGTATTATTTTTTATGTTGTCTATTTGATTCTTCTCTTTTTTCTTGTTTATTAGTCTGGCTAGCATCCTATCTATTTTGGTAATCTTTTCAAAAAACCAGCTCCGGATTCATTGATTTGTTAAAAGTCTTTCATGTCTCTATCTTCTTTAGTTCTGCTCTGATCTTAGTTGTTTCTTGTCTTCTGCTAGCTTGAATTTGTTTGCTCTTGCTTTTTTAGTTCTTTTAATTGTGATGTTAGGGTGTTGATTTTAGATCTTTCCTGCTTTCTCTTTAGGCATTTATTGCTATAAGTTTCCATCTACAGACTGCTTTAGCTGTGTCCCAGAGATTCTGGTATGTTGTGTCTTTGTTCTTATTTGTTTCAAAGAACTTATTTATTTCTGCCTTAATTTTGTTATTTGCCCAGTAGTCATTCAGGAGCAGGTCGTTCAGTTTCCATGTAGTTGTGCAGTTTTGAGTGAGTTTCTTCATCCTGAATTCTATTTGATTGCACTGTGGTCTGAGAGACTGTTACAATTTCCAGTATTTTCCATTTGCTGAGGAGTGTTTTACTCCCAATTACATGGTCAATTTTAGAATAAGTGTGATGTGGTGCTGAGAAGAATGTATATTCTGTTAATTTGGGGTGGAGAGTTCTTTAGATGTCTATTAGGTGCGCTTGGTCCAGAGCTGAGTTCAAGTTTTGAATATCCTTGTTAATTTTCTGTTTCATTGATCTGTCTAATATTGACAGTGGGGTGTTAAAGTCTCCCACTGTTATTATGTGGGAGTCTAAGTCTCTTTGTAGGTCTCTAAGAACTCACTTTATGAATGTGGGTGCTCCTGTATTGGGTGAATATATATTTAGGATATTTAGCTCTTCTTGTTTCATTGATCCCTTTACCATTATGTAATGCTCTTTGTCTTTTTTGATCTTTGTTGGTTTAAAGTCTATTTTATCAGAGACTAGGATTGCAATCCCTGCTTTTGTTTCCTTTCCATTTGCTTGGTAAATCTTTCTTCATGCCTTTATTTTGAGGCTTTGTGTGTTTTTGCACGTGAGATGTATCGCCTGAATAAAGCACACCAATGGGTCTTTCCTCTTTATCCAATTTGCCTGTCTGTTTGTTTTAAATTGGGTGCATTTATCCCATTTACATTTAAGGTTAATATTGTTATATGTAAATTTTATCCTGTCATTATGATGCTAGCTGGTTATTTTGCCTGTTAATTGATGCAGTTTCTTCATAGTGTTGATGGTCTTTACAATTTGGTATGTTGTTGCAGTGGCTGGTACTGGTTTTTCCTTTCCATATTTAGTGCTTCCTTCAGGAGCTCTTGTAAGGCAAGACTGGTGGTGATAAAATCTCTCAACATTTGCTTGTCTTTAAAGGATTTTATTTCTCCTTTGCTTATGAAGCTTAGTTTGGCTGGATATGAAATTCTGGGTTGAAAATTCTTTTCTTTAAAAATGTTGAATATTGGCCCTCACTCTCTTCTGGCTTCTAGGGTTTCTGCAGAGAGATCTGCTGTTAGTCTGATGAGCTTCCTTTTGTGGGTAACCCGAACTTTTTCTCTGGCTGCTCTTAATATTTTTTCTTTCATTTCTACCTCAGCGAATCTGAGAATTATATGTCTTGGAGTTTCTCTTCTCAAGGAGTGTCTTTGTGGTGTTCTCTGTATTTCCTGAATTTGCGTGTTGGCCTGTCTTGCTAGGTTGGGGAAGTTCTCCTGAATAATATCCTGGAGAGTGTTTTCCAACTTGATTCAATTCTCTCCATCACTTTCAGGTACACCAATCAAATGTAGGTGCGGTCTTTTTACATAGTCCCATATTTCTTGGAGGCTTTGTTTGTTTCTTTTCATTCTTTTGTCTAATCTTGTATTCATGCTTGATTTCATTGAGTTGATCTTCACTTGCTGATATTCTTTGTCTGCTTGATGGATCTGGCTGTTGTTACTTGGGTATGCTTCACAAAGTTCTCGTGCTGTGTTTTTTCAGCTCCATCAGGTTATTTATGTTCTTCTCTAAACTGATTATTCTAGTTTGCAATTCCTCTAATCATTTTCAATGTTCTTAGCTTCCTTGCATTGGGTTTGAACATGCTCCTTAATTCAGAGGGGTTTGTTATTACCCACCTTCTGAAGCCTACTTCCGTCAACTGGTCAAACTCATTCTCTCTCCAGTTTTGTTCCCTTGCTGGCAAGGAGTTGTGATCCTTTGGAGGAGAAGAGGTGCTCTGGGTTTTGGAATTTTCAGCCTTTTGCACTGTTTTTTCCTCATCTTCATGAATTTATCTACCTTTGGTCTTTGATGTTGGTGACCTTCAGATGGGGTTTGTGTGTGGATTTCTTTTTCATTCATGTTGATGCTATTCCTTTCTGTTTGTTAGTTTTCCTTCTAACAGTCAGGCCCTTCTGCTGCAGGTCTGTTGGAGTTTGCTGGAGGTACACTCCAGACCATGTTTGCCAGGGTATCACCACAGAGGCTGCAGAATAGCAAAGATTGCTGCCTGTTTCTTCCTCTGGAAGCTTCATCACAGAGAGGCACCCACCAGATGCCAGCCGGAGCTCTCCTATATGAGGTGTCTGTCAATCCCTGCTATCAGGAGGCATGGGGATCAGGGACCCACTTCAAGAGGCAGTCTATGCCTTAGCAGAGCTCAGTTGCTGTGCTGGGAGACCCACTGCTCTCTTCAGAGGTGACAGGCAGAAACATTTAAGTCTGCTTGAAACTGTGCCTACAGCTGCCCCCCCAGGTGCTCTGCCCCAGGGAGATGGGAGTTTTATCCGTAAGACCCTGACTGGGGCTGCTGCCTTTCTTTCAGAGATGCCCTGTGCAGAGAGAAGGAATCTAGAGAGGCAGTCTGGCTACAGGGGTTTTGTGGTGCTGTGGTGGGCTCTGCCCAGTTTGAACTTTGTGGTGGCTTTGTTTATACTGTGAGGGGAAAACTGTCTACTCAAGCCTCAGTAATGGCGGACACCCCTCCCCACACCAAGCTCAAGCAGCCTAGGTCGACTTCAGACTGCTGTGCTTGCAGCGAGAATTTCAGTTCAGTAGATCTTAGCTTGCTGGGCTCTGTGGATGTGACATTAGCTGAGCTAGACCACTTGGCTCCCTGGCTTCTGCCCCCTTTCCTGGGGAGTGAACGGTTCTGCCTCATTGGCTTTCCAGGCACCACTGGGGTATGAAAAAAAAATCCTGAAGCTAGCTCAGTGTCTGCCCAAATGGCCACCCAGTTTTGTGCTTGAAACCCAGGGACCTGCTGGCATAGGCACCTGAGGTAATCTCCTGATCTGTGGGTTGCGAAGACTGTGGGAAAAGCCTAGTGTCTGGGCAAGAGTGCAATGTTCCTCACAGCACAGTCCCTCATGGCTTCCCTTGGCTAGGGGAGGGAGTTCCCCAATTCCTTGTGCTTCCTGGGTGAGGCAATGCCCCACCCTGCTTTGGCTCACCCTCCATGGGCTGCACCCACTGTCTAACCAGTCCCAATTAGATGAGCCAGGTACTTCAGTTGGAAATGCGGAAATCACCTACCTTCTGCATTCATCTCACTGGGAGCTGCAGACCGGAGCTGTTCCTATTCGGCCATTTTGCTAGCCACCTCGGGGTCATACTTTCAAAGCCAAGCCAAATAGTCAGCTTCTGGAAGCCTAGCCTCTACCTTTTGAAGAGGAAGAACTTGCTTATCTTAAAGTGGCCTTGTTTGCAAGCCATCTACTTACACCACAACTCAGAGTATCTCAGGAAGCTGGAGTGTTGGTCAGCAGAAAAACCCCACATGCTGCCATGTTTTTGGTAGTACTGTTGATTATTTCAGGAGCAACACAGTGATGGTGCTGGATTTTGAGCAAGAAGACTATAATTATCCAATGTTCCCACCCCTCTTTTTTTTTTAGACACAGTCTCACTCTGTCACACAGGCTAGAGTGCAGTTGCATGATCTCAGCTCACTGCAACCTCCACCTCCCTGGTTCAAGCAATTCTCCTGCCTCAGCCTCCAGAGTAGCTGGGATTACAGGTGTCTGACACCACACCTGGCTAATTTTTGTATTTTTAGTAGAGATGGGATTTCACTATGTTGGCCAGGCTGGTCTTGAACTCCTAACCTTGTAATCCACCCACCTTGTCCTCCCAAAGTGCTGGGATTACAGCCAATGCCCCTTCTGTTAGGGAGATGATGTGA
>CAUYLG010077064.1:0-64900 GCA_963573385.1 Cacajao melanocephalus | reverse complement strand
CCCCACTGGGCTACCAATGGCAGCTTGCCAAGTCCAGGTCCAGTCTCTCTATGACCAATGCAGTTGCCCATGCTTTGTTTCCCCACTGACCAATCTATTGCCCTCACCCCCTATAAAACCCCACGCCCAGAACGGCCGGGCGCGACTTCTCTGGCCCCTTCCCTGGACCACCAAACCTCGCCTGGGAGCTGAATAAACTGGAATTTAGTTTTCCTTATACTGGCCTCAGTTTCCTAATTTTAAACTCGACAATAAGCCTTACACAGGGAATCCTGAGGCCAGTTCTTCCCGGGGTCCGGGCTGTGCGTCTGCTGAGTTTTGGAGTGTTACCTCTCCAAGCAGTTGTAGCACACCATTGCTTTCTGTCCACATGTGATCATTGCAAATCTCTCCTCCTCCCCACCCCTCTTCGTTACCCCCAATTCTTTTCCCATGAACCATTACCAAACCAGATCTCCTAGATTCTGTAGGTTGTGGCTCAAAGCAGCTGTTTGTTTTGAAACGGAGTGTGAGGGCATGGTGCTTTCTGCAGCAGATTTTAACTACTTAGTTGCCATAATTTAGTCTGTTATCCGTGGTGTTGGCTTTGCTCCCGAGCTTTGAATCATCAGTATACCAGGCCTCTCAGGAAATGAGATGATGACCACACAGCTTCTAGCACTATGCCTAGAATGTAGTAGGTGCTGAACAAATGTTAAGTTATGTTTCGGCCACCCTCTCAGTTATGCATCAAAAACACAGAAAGCCAAAGGCCAAAGCAGAATCGTTTGGCTTTTTTATCTGAGATGCCTTCCAGATGAGCAAGTCTTACTCACTATGCCTCTTTGGATAAAAGTGTTCAATTTGCCACAGATTCACCTACCAGAACATTGTCCAGTGGGTTGCCTAAATCAAGTTATTCTGTGTCTGTCATATTCCTCTACCCTACTAGGCTCATTACCCTCCTGAAGAAGGTCTTTTCAAAGGACTTAGTCTAGGTGAGCCTGTATTGACTCTTGGAATTACCATATTCTCCTCCAAAGGTTCCAGAACCACTTCTTCAGCAACTGTTTAGAATATTACTGGGGTTAATATTTTTAAATTAAAACAACTTTGGTGGGGCCTGGCATACTGGTTCACACCTGTAATTCCAGCACATGGGGAGGTTGAGTCAGGAGGATCATTTGAACCCAGGAGTTTGAGACCAGCCCAGGCAACATAGTGAGACAGGTCTCTCCAAAAAAAAAAAAGAAAGAAAGAAAGAAGAAAGAAAAGAAAGAAAGAGAGAGAGAGAAAAAGAAAGAAAGAAAGAAAAAGAAAATTAGCCAGGCATGGTGGTATACACCTGTAGTCCCAGCTACTGGGGAGGTTGTGGTAGGATGATCATTTGAGCCAGGGAATCTGAGGCTGCAGTAAGCTATGATTGTGCCACTGCACCCTAGCCTGGTGACAGAGCGAGACCCTGTCTCAAAAAAAAAATTGATTGACTCCTGAAGTAAATACCATCTTAAAAATACAGATCCTTGCATTTAAATCTAAAAATAAACTTGTCTATAAAAGGAGCTCTAGGCTAGGCATGGTAGCTCAGGCCTGTAATCCCAGCATTTTGGGAGGCCGAGGCAGGCAGATTGCCTGAGGTCAGGAGTTCAAGACCAGCCTGGCCAACATGCTGAAACCCTGTCTCTACTAAAAATACAAAAATTAGCCAGGTGTGGTGTAATCCCAGCTACTCGGGAGGCAGAAGTGGGAGAACGGCTTGAACCCAGGAGGCAGAGGTTGCAGTGAGCCCAGATTGTGCCACGGAACTCCAGCCTGGGCAAACCATAGAGCAAGACTCCATCACACACACACACACACACACACACACACACACACACGAGCTCTAATCACACTCTCCTGGTTTCCTCTTAAATAAATGACATAAATATTTGCTCAAACAGAACACCTTATAGTGCGTGCTGAGTTGATAAACAAAATGACGTTAAACAACAATTAACAAGCCATCCAGCATGTGGAGAACTTGCTACATCAATGTGTAGCAACTGTTCTAGAGGCAGGGCAAAGAAAGAATCAGACAAGAATTCTACCTTCAAGGAATCTTTAGTGGTGAAGACTGCAGAGGAGCATGAAATAAAAAGCAAATAAGCCCAAGGCGCCTATAAGCAATTTCATTGAATTCAACAAACATTTATGGAGTATAGTGTGTGCCAGGCATTGTGGTAAGTACTAGACAGAGATGAGATGAGACAGTCTCTGCCCCGGAGGAAGTTGTATTCAAGAGTTTTCATATTGAGACTGTCTAAATGCTGAAAAAATTCAAAGAAAGAGAGCCCAGTACAGCATGGGACAGGATTAATGAATTAACTAAGGAAAGAGGAAACCGAAGACATTCCAGGTAGGCATTGTGCCATGAGGAAGAGCAGCACTGAGGTTCTCCCACCCAGCCCCAAGGAAGAGGGATGAGAATTTCTTGCAGGGGGTGAATATGGGATCCCATTACCTGATTGCTGTAGACTTGTTTTTTTTTTTTTTTTTTTTTGAGACAAAGTCTCCCTCTGTTGCCCAGGCTGGAGTGCATTGGCATGATCTTGGTGATCTCAGCTCACTGCAACCTCTGCCTCCTGGGTTCAAGCGATTCTCCTGCCTCAGCCTCCAAGTAGCTGGGATTACAGGCACGTGCCACCACGTTTTTTTTTAGTAGAGACGGGGTTTCACCATATTGGCCAGGCTGGTCTCAAACTCCTGACCTCATGATTCACTTGCCTTGGCCTCTCAAAGTGTTGGGATTACAGGCATGAGCCACCATACCTGGACTGCTCTAGACTTTTAAAGCTCAAATGCCCTAGACAGGGACAATGATAAAAATATTGAGAGAAAAGTAGTGTTCAAATTTAAAGAAACAGATCATGCTACAGGTCAGGGAATCCATTTCAAAATAAGACCCTCTTTTTGACAATGTCTCTTTAAATGATGTGACTCTGGGGACTTTTCCTTGCTAAGCATCTGCCACCCTACACAATAATTAGCCAGCTATGCATTTTCTTTGTTGTTCATTACAGATTAATGAGAGGCAGAGCTTAAGGCCTAGTTAGATGGAGAAACCCTGAAGGGGTCATTTGAACCTTTCATATCTGTTCCTTTCGAAACTCTGATGAGCAGGTTTTCAATACAACAGCAGCTGTCTGTCTTCTAACCTACAATATGTCTTTGGTGGAAACTCAGACGTTTCTGGCATGCTGTCTCCCAACATCAGCTTAAAAGCACATGCATGAAAGAGGGCAGAACAGCTGTTTGGAGCTCTGCAGAGGGTGGAACACGTTTCATGCTGGGGTGATGGGCATTTTCAGCAAAGTGTGCCGCCCCACTTTGTGCGGAGTTCCTACGGCACCATCAGATAGAAATGCCAGGTAGCAAGGTGCCACTGTGCAAACAGAGCAAGGTCTGGCCAATTTGGAAGCTAGCCCTCCTTTACCTATGTATTTTGTTCTAACTGTTAGAGTTTTTCCAATTCTCCATTCTGAAGACAGTCACCACACTGGGAGAGGCAGAGAGGTGATAAAGAGAAGGTTTACTTAACAAAAGGGATAAAAGGAGAGCTAATGGAAATTTAAATACTTCTAGTTAAAAATAGGCAGCTGAAATGATGGAGACAGGAATGACAGAAGACACTGGAATAATGAATGCCCTTCTGGTACTTAGGAGGCCCTGGCCCTTTAAGATTAGCTCACATGAATGGAGTCAGGCTGGTTTAGGTCTTCCTACTCAGAGTGATGCCTGGGTTGGTCTATTTTCTGCTCTTTTTCCTCTTTCATTTTCTGAGTCTGTATTTGGCATCTTTTAGCATCTTGTACAATGCCGTGTACCCAGAGGAGCTCAAAGGCCATTAATAGATGATGTTGATGATACCAATAATCAGAGCTAGGAGCTGTGATTGTATTACAAGCAAAGCATTTGAATAATTGCAGGGCTGACAAGGCCCAGAGTGACATTTCTCCATTCTTATCACTGATGAGCATGACCTTGGGACAAGTCAGCACCTGCCGTTCCCTTAGGATGTAATGCAGGGAAGTCTGGGGCGGCTTCCATAGCAAAGGCTGAAGGAATACATCATTCCACCAAACCAGCCTCCCTGGGTCATCTCTCGTCCTCCCTAGGAACTCTGATCTCCCAAATCCCTCCCTATACTTCTCTGTTTCCATTTCTTCCTCATTAGGATGTGAGGTGGAATGAGAATCTATGAGACTATGAGCTGAGCTATTCCCAGCCTGTCTCCAAGTTTGCCTTCAGTAAACAGGTTCCTCTTAGGCTCAGAAGCCTCATTCTCAGATGCCTCATAGAACTCACAGAAATGAATAGGAGCTGACCAATTACTGACTGCACCTGTATTCCTTTGCAGAGACTATGTGGAGCGGGGAGGGTGCCCAATTCATAGATTTTCTGTATTAGAAAGTTAAAACAGAATTTTCATGAAAGAACTGGCCTGAATAATGGTCTAGAGGCAGGACTTCCCACTCCCCATTCCTGGCACATTCTGTTTTTCCTTCTTCTTTCTTCTTCTTTCCTCTTCTTCTTCTCCTCCTCCTCCTCCTCTTCCTCTTCCTCTTCTTTTCTCCTTCTCCTTCTTCTTCTTTTCTTCTTCTTCTTCACATTCTGGTTTTGTCAATGTATAGCTGTCTGGATTAGCAGCACATCTTATTTCATGCATGAAGTCCACGTGCATCACATGTGGTTCCTCCTCAGTCCTGGACAGGTAGAACTGTCCTTCAACTTTCCAGCAAACATGTCTCACTGCCTACGATTCACAGCTTCCTGATCTGAGGCAGCTCTTTATCTTCTTGGCAGAGCATGTTTTCTGCCACGTCCAACCATAAATAAACCTATGAATTAAATTTGTCTCCTTTGGGTGAGATACGCAACATCCGGATGAAGGACCCAGAAGACCTGACTTCCTAATTCCACCTTTGTCATTATTCACAGTTAACATTTATTGAACTCTTATTAAGTGGCAGACATTGTGCTAAGCACTCCAAAAGCCATTATCTCATTTAACATTCACCCTTACCTTATGAGGTAGGTCTATTATGATGAGGAAACAGAAATTCAGGAAAGTCAGATGACTTGCTTAAGATCACACAGCTCATAATAGAGACTGAGTCTGAAGTCAGGACCTAGGCCTGTCCAACTTCAAAACCACTGCTCTTAACTGCTCCTTGTGTGGTCTCTTAATCCACATGGAACCAGGCAAGCTTCTTTGGATCTCTGGGACTGTCTTTATGTGCAAAATAAGGAAGGAGGTCTAGGGCTCTCCTTGGTCCACCTAGTTCTCACATGCTGTGGATCAGTTCCCTATACACCCTTTGACCCCTGTGACCTTTTCTATCCTACCTTCCATTCAGAGCTTCCCCAGGCTATGCTCTGTTCCTATGGACCCCTAACATTTCACCCATGTGTCATGTCATGGTGGCCTAGCTGCTCATCACATCACCTGGCAGACGCCTCTACCTTCTTCTACCTCATCTCTGGGTGTGAAGCTGAAAAAGGAATTAAGCCAAATAAAGACCAATTCCCAGTAGAGTAGCTTTGGAAACCAAGAAATCCCAGAGACTGTATAACTAGAGGCAGAAAAAGATATCCCACCATGGTGAAAGGAGAAAGAGTGAGTAGGCTATAGGCGGGTCTGGGAAGATTCCTGTAGGCAAAGGTACTCAGGGAGAGCCCTTTTTATAGGGCCTGCCAGGAGCTCAGGATGGAGTGGACCATGAAGGGCAGAAACCTGATGGAGCTCAGGATTTGAGCCAGTGGGTGGGGAGCACATGACACTTCTCAGCCACCCTGAACCAATCTGCAGATTGTTAACCTGAAGTCAGGGCTCAATCGAGGTATATGCATATCTTATAGGGACTTATAAAATAATTTTATTTTTCTTTTAAAAGAGGCTTATATAGTACTCTGATTTGAGAAATACTATCTAATCCATGATATGCACTAATGACCTTGAGCAAACTATTTTTTCTCTCTGGACTTGTTCTTTATGTTTTTAGAAAAGGGGGGAGAATGGGCAGAGGAGAATTTTTAGTTCTATGAGTTTTAGGCCGAGAAGGGAGGCATTCTGGAGGTGGGCAGACCTTTCTGAGATTGCTGCCCCAGCTGACAGCCTCAAGGTCACCAGGCTTGCACTTGAGAGTGCTCAGTTAGAAAACCAGATCAAGAAAAAAGCAGAACTTGCTGATTTTTCCCTGGAATGAAATTGCCCAGGGAGAAGGGAACCTATAAGCATTTGTTTCTAGGGGCTGATTTATTTCCGTGGCTTTCATGTCTCAATCCACACCTATCTTTGAAAGAACACCAGGGACTTGTTTTGTTGTCGTTTGCATTCTGGAGACAATGGAGATGCCATCTCATCAGTGAACAATAATGCAAGTGAAGGAGAGACACAGATGGGAGAATCCAATAACATGCAACCCAAGGAGTGAGCCGTATTTATTCTTGTCACCTCTAAAATGCCATTCCTCCTGTCTCCCACCTGTCCTCAATATATGCTTCACCATTAGCCTCTAGTAAGGGAAGAGAATAGGTCGCCTTTTAGTGTATTTACCCAGCCAGAAGGGAGTGTTCTCTAAGATCATCTTTAACCTTCCTTTTTCTCCTTCTACTCTCTCTGCAGAGAGCTTGTTCATTCTCACAGTCTCAATGCTGCTTTCTGAGGACGCTCAAATCTTCAGCTCCTGCTCTGGTCTGGCTCATGGGGCCATTGGCACTGTTTCCTACCTCTCAGAACCATTTCTGCCTGGATGCCCTCCATTATATGGAGCCCCCTTCAATCCATCAGCCCATTCCTCTATCCATTATTCCACTTTCCTGCAGAGGGGAGGACACAATTCACAAGCCCAGAGCTTCCTTAATCTCCTTTAATCAGAGAAGATACCCTTGGACCTCAGCCTTATAATGATCACCATTGGCTGGGCCAGTGGCTTTCATCAAGCCTCATCCTCTTCTTCAATGACCTGGGACCATGGTGCAATATTTTTGCTGAGTTTTGCTTTTCTTCGCTAAGACTCTTATCTGTGTCCTTGATTCCTAATGGGCTTCCCACCTACCTTCTTGCTTCCTTGGTGACCCCAGACTTATTCTGCTCCTTGAGCTCAGGGTTCAAGGGTTCATTTCTCTACCCCATTGCCCATTTCTGGCTTCTCTGATTCATTACTCTGATTCATTGCCCATTCTCTGGCTTCTCTGCACTCTGTGTGCCCTGTTGGCTGTTCATCTTTTCTCTGCTTGGACCTTGACCTGGGTCAAGTACTTCCAGTTTCACTTTTTCTTGAGCCTTTATCTTCATCATATACATCATTAAACAAATGTTTAACCTTCCTAATTCATAACTTATGAACCCTTGAGGGTTCAGTCATGTATTGCTTAATGATGAAGATACATCCGAGGGATGCATCTTTAGGTGATTTTGTCATCATGGGAACCTCATAGAGTGTACTTACACAAACCTAGATGATGTGAAAGGAAAATATCTTGGGCCCCCAAAATCACGAAGGAAAACTCAACCTGGGAACTGCTTAGGACAAACCTGCCTCCGATTCTATTCAAAGTCACTTTTCTGCTCACTGAGATAGATGCTTATGTGATTTGCCTCCTTTGGAAAGGCTAATCAGAAACTCAAAAGAATGTAACCATCTGTGTGTCACCTACCTGTGACATGGAAGCTCCCGCCCTGCCTTCTGCCTTGGCTTCGAGTTGTCCCACCTTTCTAGACTGAACTAATGTACTTTTTACGTATATTGATTGATGTCTCATGTCTCCCTAAATGTACAAAACCAAGCTGTGCCCTGACCGCCTTGGGCATATGTCATCAGGACTTCCTGAGGCTGTGTCACGGGCACATCCTCAACCTTGGCAAAATAAACTTTCTACTACACACCCACGCTATATTGCTTCTAGGTGGCAAACGTGTACACCATGTTTACTGTACTGAATACGGTAGGCAAGTGTAGTAACACATGGCATTTGTGTACCTGAACATATCTAAACATAGAAAAGGTACCGTAAAAATGCAGCATGAAAGATTCAAAATGGTACACCTGTAGAAGGCACTTACCATGAATGAATCTTGCAGGAGTGGGAGTTGGTGAGTCAGTGAGGACTCGTGAGTGAGGGTGAAGGCCTGGGACATAACTGCACACTCCTGTAGACTTTAGAAACACGGTACACAGGCTGCACTGAATTACTGAGAAACATGTTTCTTCAATAGTAAATTAACCTTAGCTTATTGTAACTTTTTTACTTTATAAACTTTGTATTTTTTTTGACTTTTTGACTCTTGTAGTAACACTCAGCTTAAAACACAAATACATTGAACAGCTGTACAGAAATATTTTCTTCTTTATGTCTTTATTCTGTATGCTTTTTTCTATTTTTTATAAATTTTATTTTATTTTTTTACTTTTTAAACTTTTTTGTTAAAAACGAAGACACATGCACATTAGCCTGGGTCTACCCGTGGTCAGGATCATCATATCACTGTTTTCCACCTCCCCGTTTTGTCCCACTGGAAGGTCTTCAGGGGTAATAACATGCATGGAGCTGTCATTTCCTCTGATAACAATGCCTTCTTCTGGATATCTCCTGAGGGCCCTGCCTGAGACTGTTCTTAAGGAGCTGTCACTCTTTTCAGAAATCTGTCCATGGTGGATTGCTTGCTTTGTGTCCTTTTTTCATCATAGATTTGCTTGTGAGCAGATAATGATGAACATTCCTCTCTATTAAAAAAACAAAACCTTTTGGTATTGGAATCCATGTTTTCAAACTTTTTTCTAAGGGAAAAAGAGATGGGGGTCTCACCATGTTGCTCAGGCTGGCCTCTAACTCCTAGCCTCAAGCGATCCTCCTGCCTGAATCTCCCAAGTAGCTGGGAGATGTCTTCAAACTTTTTAAGGACCTTGTTGAAGTCTGGAAAAGCTTCTGCTAAATCCTTCACTGTGAATTTTCTTGGGAGTTCTTCTTTTCCCTTCTCGTGCAGTTTCCTGTTCTCTTGCCTCTTCTTCAGCTATGTATTCCTGTTCCAGTTCCAACAACTCCTTAGTCAGTTCCTCAGGAACTACCTCCAGGAGCTCTTCAATGTCATTCCCATCCACACCCACACTAAAGTTATTCGCCATCCCAACTACAGCCTTGTTGATTTTTGCAACCTCTTCATCCTTGGCAAATCCTTTGAAGTCATGGATGAACCTCATGGGTGTCTCCTTCTAGATGCCACTCATATACTCTTTGGTGATACCAGCCTAAGTGCAAGCAAGGTTCTTGACATAGTCATAGATGTTGTAATCCTCCCAGAATTGCATCAGTGTCTTCTCAGTGTCTTCCTCAGCTTCAGCAATAGCCTGAGCAAAGGTCCTGCCCAGGTAGTAGCTTTAAGAGCTGCTATAACTCTTTGATCCATTAATTGGACCAAAGAGGTGCTATTTGAAGGGAGAGACATCACTTTGATATTGGGATGAAGATCACCAATAAAAGGAGGATGTATGGGAACATTATCAACAGTGAACAAAATCTTGGAAGAGGATCTGGGTAATCCACAACTTCTAATTGTTCCTGTAGTACACTGTCTAGAAAGGCAGGACAACTTGAAGCCAAGGCAGAAGCAGGGGCGAGAGCTTCCAGGTCACAGATAGTTAATACACAAATGGTTACATTCTTTTGAGTTTTTGATTAGCCTTTCCAAAGGAGGCAAATCACATATGCATCTATCTCAGGCTTACAGATATGCCTGAAGGCCCTGGGGTTTTCATTGTGCCAGATCACAAAGGGTTTCCATCTGTAGCCTGCACCGTTGCTTCCAAGTAAGATTGTTGTCCTGTCTTTCAAAGCCTTGAAACCTGACATTGACTTAGTCTCCTCATGGATGAAAGTCCTTTCAGGCATCCATTTCCAGAATAGGGAAGTTTCAACCATATTGAAGATTTTCTCTGGCAAGTAATTTTTCCCCACAATCAGCTTATCTAGTTTAAAAACTTTTTTCAGCTGCCTTCACATCAGCATATGCAGACTCACCGCTCACTTTCACATTATGTGATGAATAATGATTCTTGAATCATTTAAACCATCCAGAAGCTAGCAGTAAATCCAACATCACAATCAGGTCCAGCCTTTTTTTTTCAGCATTGCAAACAAGCTTTTTGGTTTGGCCGTGGTTGTCATGGTGCTGAGAGGGATACACTTCTGCGTCTGGTCTTTAATCCAAGTCATTGGAAGTTTCTCCATACCTGCTATGGGCCCTTCTAGAATTCTTGTTTGTCTCTTTGTCTTCAATGAAGCAGATCCTTTCATAGCTTCCATCACTTTGTTCTTGTTCTTCAAGATTGTAGTGATGGTGGCATGCAATATGCCTGACGGGCAAGCAATAACCATCACTGATTTTCCATCTCTGTAGTCCTTCATCACTTTTAATTTTGTTTCCAGATCAATCACTTGATGTGGCCTGTTACTGGCAACATTAGTGGTGGATTTTTGTATGCTTAGGGGCCATGATGAACAAAACAACATGAGATCAAATCAAGCTCAAGAGAAAACAACACCATCATGAGACACGGCAAACACAAGACATATGAGGCTGGTATTGGGGTAACATGGCATATGTTTTACAGTAAGCTCTTTTCTTTATAAGTAGAGAGAGCACACTCTAAAATAATAATAAAAGTATAGTGTAGTAAATACATAGTTGTTTATTATATTTTATTTTGAGACAGAGTCTCACTGTGTCACCAGGCTGAAGTGCATTGGCACAATCTTCACTCACTGCAACCTCCTCCTCTCGGGTTCAAGTGATTCTCCTGCCTCAGCTTCCCAACGAGCTGGGACTATAGGCACATACCACCACACCTGGCTACTTTTTACATATTTGTTTTTATTTTTATTTTATTTTTTGAGATAGAGTCTCACTCTTCTGCCCAGGCTGGAGTGCAATGGTATGATCTCTGCTCACTGCAACCTCCACCTCCCAGATTCAAGCAATTCTCCTGCCTCAGCCTCCCAAGTAGCTGGGATTACAGACACCCATTACCATGCCCAGCTTATTTTTTGTGTTTTTAGTAGAGACGGGCTTTCACCATGTTGGCCAGGCTGGTCTCAAACTCCTGACCTCAGGTGATTCACCTGCCTTGGCCTCCCATAGTGCTAGGATTACAGGCATGAGCCACCACACCTGGCCTAATGTTTACATTTTTAGTAGAGATGGGGTTTTGCCATGTTGGCCAGTCTGGTCTCGAACTCCTGACCTCAGGTGATCCACTCACCTCAGCCTCCCAAAATACTGGGATTACAGGCATGAGCCATTGTGCCCAGGCCTGTTTATTATCATTATTAAGCATTATGTACTGTACATAATTATATGTGCTCTACTTTTATCCAACTGGCAATGAAATAGGTTTGTTTATACCAGCATCACCAGAAACATACGAGTAATGTGTTGCATTATGAGGTTAGGATGACTACAATGGCACTAGGTGATTGATAGGAAGTTTTCAGTTTCATTATAGTCTTATGGGAGAATGGTTGTATATGTGGTCTGTTCTTGACCAAAATTTTAAGTGGCATGTGCCTGTATTAGAACCCCTTACTACCTTCACATTTTAATAAAAGGGGTTAAATTGAATGATCTCTAGGCTCTCTAACAGTTCTGAAATACTGTGACTTAAAAACATCAGAAGACCACTTAGCTAAATTCTTTCCTTTAGAGGAGAAACAGACCCAGAAACTGAAAGTAACGTGACAGCCTGGGGACTGAGTCGGGATCAGAACTTTGGTCTTTTGAGTCCCAATTCTTGCTTAAACCGTCCGCTTTGCCTTCATTGTTTCCATCTCTCCCTGCAAGTAGGTCCTAGTAGGCCCCTGGTCATCTGTCAGATGGTTGTACATTTGGAAATAAGAAAGAAAATAAAAGACCCTTGCTCCCAGCCCATTCCTTGCATTAGTGGCTTCAAGATGACATTGGGAATGTGCAACCCACTTACGAGAACAAACTATTTTTAAGTACTTGAGCACATTGATTGTTTGCGTGTGAGTGGCACCACTAATTACAAGTAAGTCCTGTCTATTTATTAAAGCAGGCCCCTTTCAGACAGTTCCTGGCATGCAAACGATCCTTCCCCACAATTAGGATAAATTAGCAAGGTTTTACTGAACTAATGAGACAATGTTTGTGAGACTTGTCTTTATGTTTTCCAGGCTGTTTTGAGACAAGAGTCTGTAATTGCGATCCTCAAACTGCCATATTTAAGGCAGGCCGCACAAGAAGGGAGGTTATCAAATCTTCTAGTCATTCCAGAGGATGTCACGTGGAGGTGTGGCTCCAGGCCCAGGAGCATGCAAATGCATGCATGGATACATAGGACATGTGCATACACACATGCACAGATATGCAGACACCCAGACACTCCCCACACATGTATACACACACATCAAATACAGTCACAGGCTCTAGATCGCATTAAGCATCTTATTCTCTCACTAACAAGTGACCATCCTGAATGCCATGGTCTGAAATCTTACATGATTCATGAGAGATAATATATTAATAAATAAAACAAAAATAACAGCAGGTACTCTTCACTGCAAAATAGGTTTTTGCTTATCAGTCTCTGTAATCATGTAAGCCAATTTCCATAATAGATATGCCTTTATATGTCTATATATAGCCTATCGGTTCTGTTTCTCTGGAGAACCCTGAGTGAATACAAGGACACAGGCCCAAAGATACATGTTGGGAGTGGCTGGAGGACTGGATGGGCACAGAGGCATCTCTCTGGGTATTCCCAGTCTCTGCAAGGTCTATGAATGCCTATGTGCAAATCCAACAAGAAGCCAGGGGCTTTGGGGAATGGGATTAGGGAAAGAAAGTCTAATTTGCAGGAGAACCATCTTTTAGCTATTTCTTCAAGTATCTCGTTCATGATTTCAGATCTCATGAAGTCTCCCTTTTGTTTCTAGAAATATCAAATATGGCACTGAAGGGCCAGGCTTCAGGGATGTAGTTCTGAGCTTTTCAAAGGCAATTTTCTAAGAGTTTAGCATGATTAACAGAAGACGTTTCTATACAAATTATTAAGGAAAGCAAGGATTTTCAGATACCATCAGACTTTGGGGGTAGTGTCAGGAAGCACGAAAACTCATTTTGGTGACTCTAGTAGAAAGAATACCCAGGATATGAGATCCAGGCTTGGGCTCCAGACACTACTCCTTTTGGCTCTGGAGTTTTACTTCCCAGGATGCAACATGAAGTACTGCAGTAGTCAGAGGAATATGGGTTCAAATCCTGACTCCCCGACCAATTGCTATATGACCTTGTGCCAATGACTTAACCAAGCTCTCTGAACTTCAACTTATCCATCTGTAAAATGAGATTAGACAAAAGCTTCTTATTGTATCTCCAGCATCTGCCTCAATGCCTGCCTCATAGTATGCAATCAGTAAATATATGCTTATTAAAAAAAATGAGTGAACTTTTGTTTTATAGATGTTGGATGTATTTTAAATATTTGAGCAGGTCAATAAATATATCCTTTCTTTGCTTTGCTAATCAACTTTTGAAACAGTTTCTCATTCCTTTCCTTAAAATGAATGAATCTGTTTTTGAGCTATCCCGAGAGCCAAACATGTATTGCAAAGCCCATCCTGTAGAAGCTACAAAGAACAAAGATTCATAGACCTATAGAATTTCATCCATGAGAGGAAGCCCTAGCGTGGAAAGGAGACTCAGGATCCTCTGTTCTCATCACTTAGTTCACCAAACAAAGAGATCAATGGAGAGGAAAGTGATCTGCCCCAAATCACATGGCTAGTGAGTGAAAGAATATGTTTATTCCAAGGCAAGCCTGTTTCTACTGATAAAATACCTTCCAGTCTACATTCTGTGATCACCAAATGGACAATTTCCTACCCAAATAAAAAACCCAGATATGACATCAGGAAGAGAGACTTCCCCAGGCCTATCCTATCCTTTGTACTTTAAGTACATAAGGAGCAGTGGAATAGCTGTGCTCTATTCTTGTGTCTGCTAAGTATAATATGACTGTCCTAAGTACTGCATTATAGCATAACAACATGCTTTAGACCTGAATGCATTTACCCTAGTGGCTGAGCTTGTAAATTGTATACTGCAGGACGTGTTTATTCTCATAGTTATTTTTCACAAATACAATGATAATTCTATTTGAGAAAATTGACATAAGAGCCCTCTAAGCTTCACAACCCTGGGGCATGGCACCCCTTTAAGTTCATGCTTTCTGGCTTGCTTCCCTTGTTCTTTACTTACAGCCCATAGAAGTTTGCTTTAACTGACTGGATTTGATTAGTCCTTTAATATTTTGATTTGAGTAAGACCACCAAGAGCTAGATTTGCCAGTCCATGACCTTTGAGGGCTAACTCTGCAGTTAAAAAATATTCATCCAGACCAGAAAGCAGTCAACCTCTTATGTGCCCTGCCTGGTCTAACTCCTGATATTTTTCAATCCCTACACCCCAGCACTCCTTGGGGATTCCTGCGATGAGAAAACCTAGCCTGGAGGTCCAAGATTTTACGCTCTCTACTCTCTTGTTTTACAACTACGGAGTCCAGAGGAAAAAGCAGACTTTATAATGAATATGTACAATCTTTCTTTTTCTTCTAAATATTTATTTTTAAAACATTAAAAAAAATTTTAAAGACGTAGGGGGTACCAGTGCAGAATTCTTACATGCATATATTAGTACTGTACCCATGATGTAATTTTTCAGTCCTTACCCCTATCACACCTTCCCACCTTCTGGGGTCTCCAGTGTCTATTATTTCACTCTGTGTGTCTATGTGGACCCACTGTTTAGCTCCGATGATTAAGTGAGAACATGCAGTATATGACTTTCTGTGTCTGAGTTATTTCACTTAGCATAATGGCCTCCAGTTCCATCAATCTTGCCACAAAAGACATGATTTCATTTTTTTTTTTAAGACAGAATCTTGCTCTGTCACCCAGGTTGGAGTGCAGTGGCGTGATCTTGGCTCACTGCAACCTCTGCCTGCTGGGTTCAAGCAGTTCTCCTGCCTCAGCCTCCAGAGTAGCTGGGATTTCATTCTTTTTTATGGCTGAATAGTGGATATTTTATAGTCTTTTTTTAAAAAAATTATGCTACTAAAAGGTGAGTTTTTGCGTTGGGTGGCATGGGAAAATAGAGACTAAAGGCTAAGAAAAGGCAGGTCCAGAATTAATAAATTAATTTGTTGATCACTCATTCACTTATATATTCATTCATCATTGAAAATTATTTTTAAAATGTGCATGATATGCAAAGCAGTGGGCTTCACGGGTGAGAGGGTATGGTAGAAATACAAAAAAAATACATAGTCTGTGCTCTCAATAGCCCTATACTCTTGTGTGGAAGACAAGATATTTTATTTTTTATTTTACTTTATTATATTTTGAGACAGGGTCTCACTCCGTTGCCCAGGCTGGAGTACAGTGGTGCAATCTCAGCTCACCACAATCTCCACCTCCCGGGTTCAAGTGATTCTCCTGACTCAGCATCCCTGAGTCGCAGGGATTATAGGTGCTTACCACCATGCCTGGCTAATTTTTGTATTTTTAGTAGAGACGGGGTTTCATCACGTTGGGCAGTCTGGTCTTGAACTCCTTACCTCAAGTGATCCATCTGCCTTGGCCTCTCAAAGATTACAGGCATGAGCCACTGCACCCGGCCAAGACATTTATTTACTCATGCGGTTATGATACAAGAAGTTCCCAAACAAGAGTTATCAATAAAGCCTTCATGACCCTGCAGCATGACTTGGAACGCGTTAAGCAGAGATGGGAGGTGAGGGTCTTCCCGGTGGAAGAACAAGCATGTAGAAAGGTTATAGAATTAGGGAGGCCTGAATATTGGCTAAAAATGTGGCGTGAACCTGGCTCACTGGAATGGAGATCTGAGGTAGAGGATGAGTATGATACCGAGTGAGAATGGCCACTTGTATGGACCTTAACTGCTCTATGAAGCAGTTTGGTTTTCATAAAGGAGTGTGAATGAGAAGCTTACAAGGTTTATCATCAGGAAAGTTACATAAGTAAAATAGCCCATAGGAAAAATGTTTTGGCATTAGAACATTTAGGGGTGAGAGGATTGTGGAGAACAGAGACACCTTGGGAAGCTATTGCAGGAGTCAGGCTTTGAGAGGAGGAAGTTTGGACCAGCATGCATGCTGACAGTTTCTCTAGAAAGGTGGGGACTGATAGGGTGAGGTGGCTCATGCCTGCGATCCTAGCACTTTGGGAGGCCAAGGTAGGCCAGTTACTTGAGCTCAGGAATCCAAGACCAGCCTGAGCAACATGGCGAAACTCCATCTCTAGTAAAAATACAAAAATTAGCTGGGCGTGATGGCCTGCCTGTAGTCCTAGCTACTCAGGAGGCTGAGGCAGGAGGATCACTTGAACCTGGAAGGTGGAGTCTGCCGTGAGCTGCACTCCAACCCAGGTGACAAAGCAAGACCGTGTCTCAAAAGAAGAAAAAAAAAAAGAAAAAAAAAAAGTGGGGACCACAATTGCAAGCTCCAACACATCATACAAATCTGACTTTTGATTTCTGAAAAATAATTAGGTTCAGATCTTTTCCCTCTCTTCTAATCTAGGGACTACAGCTAGTCAGCAGATCAAAGTGAAACTATCTTAAATAGAAAGAACTTTTACAGATATTTGAAGGTTTTAAATGCTGCTGAGAATTGGTCAGAGAAATACCTGAGCACCCAGAGGCATCAGTTTCATGCTGAGGAGCCTCTTCCAAGTTCATTTCCATCTTTATTCAGCAGTTATTCACATTTGAGGAACGCATTCTGGCTGAAGACTGACTTTTCCTTCCAGCCTCCCCCACCGTGAGACTGTGAAACCGGAGCCTCCTAACAGAGCTGGTTAAAGGAGGGAAAAATCCTTTCCTGCTTAACATTCTGTAAACGGCATGGGCAAATATCCGAAGTCAATCATCATGAATGAAGCCATTTAAGAGTGGGGCCCGTGACTTCTCTGTGCGGATGAATAAGCAGGCGGAGTGGATCGTAGGCAGAGGAGATTGCAGGCAACTCTCTTTCTGCTTTGTCACCCTTTATGACCCGCCTTGCGGTCCCAGCGCCCTTCACGGAATGTCTTGCTTTGCAAAAAGAAACACATGATAACCACAGAGAGGAGAAATGCTAGGCCTGCAGCCTGCTATTTTAAATGTCTGGAGAAAGAGAATGCTAGCCAGACCTTACTTTTGCTGGACATAACTTGCCCCTTCTGCTTTGTGATTCCATGCCCGGGAAGGCTGCATGCTCTCCCCATCACAGAACATCAGGAAAAGCAACGGCCAGGAGCTGCTGGTGGCTCTCGACTGTGCTGTCTCCACGCTCTCAGTCCCTGTTCATCCCAGGGCAGCTGTGGTTCTATGTGTCCTAGCTTGCAAAGGGTAGATTGGCTCCAATCCGTTCCCTAAGAGAGCAGACCTCCTCTGCTGGTACTGGAAGCTGCAGCTGCCTCAGTCCACAGCCCAACATAGCAGTGAGTGGCAAAGCGGTCCAGATTGAGTGCAGGCAGGAGGCCGCCTTTTTGAGCCTTAGTTTAGCTCCAAGTGCCAATGCTTGACTATGCAGAGAAGGTAATACTGAATGTTGACTTGAGTGATAGGGGTAGAAAAGAGAGTCTTGATATTCATTTGAACTGCATTACTGAGTCACCAGCACAATGTGTACTCACTCATTCCACATGTGTTGAGGACCTATCATGTGTCAGGAAGTATGCTGATAGCTGAGAACATTGAGAGGAATGAGACCCCTGAGGGACGTGCTAGTAGAGGAAGCATTTGGAAAGCCATTTGATCTCTCTGAGCCTGTTTCCTTTAAAAGCACAGGCACGGACAATATTTCTAAGGCCTCTTTCCACTCTAACAGTCTGCAATTGCAATTCTGTGATTGACCTCTGACTCCCCACTCCCACCAGATAAACACCAGATTAGAGATGAGACTCCCAGTTCACTGTTTCATGTTCAACCTGGCTGCGTCCTGTAACTCAGAGAGACCAGAGTGTCTGCTTCAGACATGAGACTCCTAAGGGCCAGCCATTGGTCAGGCATCCTGCGTACCTCTGCCCAGACCACAGCCACGGTGGAGATAAAGAAGAACCCTTGAATGTAAACCTTCCTCCAGGGCCCCTTTCTGCAAATCAGAAACTCCATAGAACAGCCCACTGTGATGGCTTGAGGTAGAGCTTTTGTTTGCTAGAAATTCTAGAAAAGCAATTCATTTTACAGCCAACCTCTCTTTTTCTTAACCTCTCAGAGTGCTTGGAAGTAGCTTTTAGGTTGTTTCCATTCTGGAATCTACCCAGACAACTCCACTTTGATAAAGCCTCTCCAGTGAGGCTCCTTGGGCTTTTTTCATGAGGAGAGACCAAGGAATGAGAGTCTGAAGACCAAAGTCGGGTCGTCTTTTTGGAGCTTATAGTAAGGTAGGTGTGACTCCATCTTTCTAAGGCAGAATTACAGAATTAAAAGGTTTCAAAGAACTTTAATGATATCAAAGTCATTTTCAGAAGAACCTAATGGTTCCCAGAAAAACCAAGTGAGTTCCAGGAGGGCTTCTTGGGTCTCCTGACTTTCTCACTAATAGCAAACATAGTCTCCTTGGCCAGAGAAAGAGTCTTACGAATGACTGACTACATGTGCCCAATTGGTGGGGCTCTACTTACTCAGAGAAAACCTCATCCCTGATCCTATGGGGAAGCCTCTCTAGTCCAGGCTTCTTTTATTAGGTTGGTGCAAAAGTCATGGCAAAATCTAGAGTTACTTTGGCACCAATCTAATACAAACAGTGAGGAGTGCCTTGGCCTTAGCAAATTGGGTGCTTTTTGAGGTGCTAGACTGACTCTCCATTTTTTGTCTTCTCTAACAGTTTCTGAAGAAATGCTTAATGAAAGCAAATGCAGCTCAAGAATTTTTGTTTAGTTTTTTTTTCCTTTTTGAGACAAGTTAAACACCTTTACACCAAGCTGATCGTATGGAAATAAGAAATGTCAGTGACATCTTCTGCCAGCAGCTATTTCTTCATGAGAGTCCTCATCTAAAGAAAGGAAGCATTTGGTATGGCCTAGGTTTATTGTTCCTCAAGGGGTCCAGGTTTTCCTCTTCCTACAGATATTAGAAATCTTTCATCTTAAAAGCTTTTTCAGGAACTGCTTGAGGAACAGTGCCTGAGTCTGTGAAAGCTCCAAACCTCAATCTTGATAACGCTTGGTATTTTCTTTTCCCCCCAGCATCAATTCTCTATTCGGCCTAAGAGATCTTACCTTGAAATTCATCAGCAATGCCAGGGGAGATGAGCATAGGTGGGGACTGCTCCCCGAGTTTTAAGAAAGAGGAATAGAAGGCATATTCATGCCAGAAGAAGGAGAAAGAAATATTTTTTTCTCTCTTAGCAGAAAGAAAGAAAAGTGGCAGTCAATCATAAAATACCTCTTGTGTGCCTCAGCTATAATGGAACTAGGTTCTTTCATGTCTTTCATATGTCATTTTGTTTACTTCTAAAAGAAAAAGGAGGAAGAGGAAGAAAAAGAAGGGGGAGGAGGAGGAACCTGAGACTTGAAAGAAACTGAAACTTGCCTGTGAGCCCTTTAACTAGCAAGAGATAAAACTAGAATTTGTACCAAGATTGAAACCCCAAAGCCCTTGCTCTTTCCGCCACATTGCATTGACCTCGCCAACAATGTGGGTCCTTCGGTGACTAATCCCATTACAGCAGACACTGTCCAGCGGGGAGCTGGTCAGAATGAAGGCTTAGATCATGCCACGGGTGGCCTCAGCTTGAATCTCTAATCAAGGAGGCAACTTGCTATTGGTAACGGGATGTGTCTTTAGAAGTACCTCTTCAATTTTCTCTGCTCTTCATGATCAAGCTGGTGTTTACTGGGCAAATAATCTGAGCAATAAAACTGCCATAAACTGCAGCAGTGCAAGCTAATAGAAAAATGTACATAGCAGAGGAAAAAGGCACAGAGAAGAATAATGATACCCCTTTTCTCCTACTTAAAAGAGAAAAATTAAGAAGGGGTGAGTGACTTCTTAGGACACTGGGGAGGGGGGCCCTCCGAGGGAGGAGGTTCTGGCTGTATTTACCTTATATAGGTAGGCATATATAAACATTCTCATATGTTTCACTAAGAATGACAAGTGAACGAAGGGAACACAGAAAGAAGGAGGCTATAGTCTCCTTATTAAATATTAAAACAATACAGATAAGCCCAGCATTTTCTTTGACCAGCAGACGCCCTCCTTCTTCCCATTTCTATCCCTAGAGGTAAGCATCATATTAAGTTTGCGATATATCTTTTCAGGGCTTTTTCTCATGTCTCATACATAAATATGTATTCACAGAAATGTTCACAAGGAGAATAAATTCACATGTTACATGGGTAATGAAAATGTAATTCTAAACAAGAAAGAGAGAAAGATAAAGTGGAACTGAAAAAATAAAGCTCAGTTTTGGAATCAAGTTACTGATTCCAAACTTTTGGGGTGTCCAATAGATCAATATATTTGTCAAAAACAGACAGAGGTACAATCATGCTGTGAATGGCTTATCTAATCGGACCTGCTTAACAATACAATATCAAAGATGACCAACCTAAAAATAGCCAAACTGACAAACTATGCAAAAATCCAAGTAGCGCAAAAGAATACTACTATAATCTGGCACTAAAATAAACTCAAAGGGAAGACTTTTTACAAATTTCAGAGACCTTAGCACTATATTTTCTGAATATTGTGGCTACATAATAGCCATTGATCTAATTTAATGAATTTAGGATTAAACTTGTTCTTATATATTATGATTGCCATTAAGGCACAGGAACTAATTAGCAGAGCCAAGAAGGTTGCCACGAAGGTACATCGATCAGCCTGAAAGCAAAATGCAATAAAGAGGTGAGAGTAGCAGTATGCTTATATTCTTAAGCTTCTGGTCCCTAAGAGCTTAATTATTTGTACATTCAATTATAATTCATTCATTCAGCCAGAACCTGTATCCCAAACACTATGCTTGGTGCTAGAGACACAATGGCAGCATGATGGCGTGGGAAGATCATGGACTTGAGAGAAAGCAACTTGGTTTGTATTCTTGGAACCAACATTTACTAAAAGCAAGATTTTAGGCAAATCACTTAACCTTGTAAGCCTTGGTTTTCTTACCAGTAGAAGGGTGATAATAATTAACTTTCCACTGAGGGTACCATAAATAAAATTCACAGACCTCCTGGCATAGAGTAAATGTAGGCAGAAATTATTATTTGAATATAGACCCTATTCTAAAGGCATTCACTGTCTGGTATGGGAGAGAGAAAAATAAAGTAAGAATTGCAGAGGGATTCTACTTTTGAATGGTAGCATGAGGAGCTCTGCAGATCTGCTCTCCAGTGAAACAAGCATAACTGGTAAAAATTATTTTTTAGAAACACAATCACTTAAAGTCCTTAGAAATTGTCCTAAGGGAATATAGCAAATAAAAAAGATTTAAGAAAAGCTACTAAAACTCATTAAGAACAGTGAGAATTTGTAACAATGAGACCATGACCTGCTCTCTCTTACCCCCTCCCAGCTCAACAGGATGGAAATTCCATTCCAGGCAGGTTTAGCCAATAGAAGCTTTCTCCCTGGCCCCCAGTTCCCTATCTAGTGTCTGGTACCTCCTGGTACCCAGGAGGGACAGATTATGGACATTTCTAATTTTCCCCAGCTATACATGGCAGAGGCTAAATTGCAGGTAAGTATGGCCAAGGAGTTGGGGATATCTTACTCCACACAGTTCTCCCTCATAGAGTGGAGTCTCTAACTCAGGCACATCATGCTGATGATGCTGGGGCCCTAGTTGCCCTCACCACAGCTCATTTGTAGGATGGATGTTCTCAGCTTGGAGCGACATGTTGAGAAGAAGAGAGACTACTAACCCTGCTCAGCACCCTGACAATAATGTAGGGTGTCACTTTAAGAAAAGTGGGCCACAATTTCCTGCTCCCTGCCTCAGACCTGTGACTCAGAGATTTTGCCCAGGGACAGAAGAAGGCCCTAAGAATAGAGATCTTCAAAGTTCTTCCCAAAGCAACAGAACTTATTTATATCAGAGCATGGGGGAATTCAAGCCTAAGAATGCTCTTAAAAACAATTGTGATTTTGGTGGCAAACAATTGAGAGGGGACAGGTAGCTTCATGACCATCCACAACAAGCTAAATAGTTGGTTAGCTAATTCTCCAGAGAGAACCATGGAAATAGCTAAGAAGAACCTGCTGGAGTGTGGAGAAAAAAAAAAAAAAAAAAAAAACCCTTCAAAGACTGGCCTCAAAAACTATGCCTGTAAGGGGACTCACATTTAATTGGATCAGACTGTGGAGCAGCATTTACCCCAGAGCTTTGCCAAAAACAATGGGATAATTAGCTGACAATTAGTGAGCGCCAACAGCTGGGTGTGATGCCAACAGAAGCAGTCAGTTTAACAGAGATCAGGGAAATAAACAGTCAAAGAGAACCTAGTTAAAAGCAGTGTCATCCTAGGATGATCACATACACCATGCCATCTGAAGAATGACATGAAAGACTTCCCATCGCAGGGAAATAGACTTCACTAAAGCCAAATAAGGCCACATTTACAGGTAGGAGGGGGTCAGGAATTCAACATGTCTTTTTGGGAGACACAGTTCAACCCATACATCCACATACAGACTCATCATGGGCTGAAAGACAAAGAGAAAATCTTGAGAGCAGCAAGAGAAAAATGACTTGTCATTTCACTTACAAAGCAACCTCAAAGATTAACAGCTGTCTTCTCATCAGAAACCATGGAGGCCACAAGGCAGTGGCGTGGCATGTTCAAAGTGCTAAAAGAAAAGACTCTGTTAATATAAAAAATTCTCAGATCAGCAAGAACTGAGATTTGTTGCTAACAGACAGGACACACTAAAGGAATTTCTTCAGGCTGAAAGTAACACCAGTCAATAGTTAGAGACCCCCTACCCAACACACACACACCAAAGAACATCAAGAAAGGTAACTATGTGATTATAAAATACATTTTTAATACATAGTTCTTCTCCTTCTTTCTCTTAATGAATTTAAAAAGCAGTTACATATAAAGGTATATAATTGTATTGTTGGGCCTAAATTAATTGGAAATCTATTATATATTTGATAATCACAGCAAAAAGGATGGGGGGGAAGCAAAGGCATACTTGAGTGAAGAAAGAGCACAGGATAGTAATTTTAACATACAAAAAAAATTAAGGGAAATGGTAAATACAAAGCTTAGCATCACTAACACTATAAATATATACTTGCTTTCCTTTTTTCCCTGCAAGCCTATTTAAAGTACGTAAAATTCTATAAAGTAGCAATTACGACAATGTATTTGTTTAAAGGTTTATAATATGTATAGTTGTAATATGTATGAGAATAATAGCATTAAAAAGTGAAGGGGAATAGAGCTATATGAGAGTAATGCTTCTGTAGCTCACTGGAATTAAGTTAATATAAATCTAAAATCAATTCTAATAAGTTAAGATGTATATGGCAAGCCCTAGAGCAACTACTGAGAAAATAACTCAATAGAATGTAAAGAAAAAAATCATTAAACAAATTAAAATGTTACTCTAGAAAATATTCACTTAATGAAAAAGAAAACAGTATGAGATAAAAAGAGCAAAATATATGAAACATATAGAAAATAATGAGATGAAATGGCAGATAAAAACCCATGTATGTCAACAATAACATTAAATGTGAATGGACTAAACAATCCAATAAAAAGGTACAGCTTGTAAATGGAGGCAACAAAAACCCAAAATTTGTCCGTATGCTTTCTATAGGAGGTATGAATACAAACTCTTCTTAAATGCACATGAAATATTATCTGTGATAGACTGTATGCTAGGCCATAAAACAGGCTCAATACATTTAAAGGGATTAAAATCATACAAATTATTTTCTCTGACTGTAACAGAATGAAATTAGAAATCAATGCAGAAAGGTATTTGGGAAACTCACAAATATGTGAAAATTAAACAACACACTTCTAAATAACCAGTGGATTGAAGGAGAAATCATAAGAAAACGTAGAGCACACTTTGAGATAAATGAAAATAAAGATACAACATACCAAAACATATGGTAAGCAGCTAAAACGGTGCTTAAAGGGAAATTAATAGCTGTCAATGTCTATGTTAAAAAAGAAAGTAGCTGTCAAATGAATAACCTCACCACCCACCTTAGGATACCAGAAAAAGAAGAGCAAACTAAAACATGCAGAGACTGCAAATAACAAAGAGCGGAAATTAATAAAACAGAGAATAGAAAAAATAGAGAAAATCAATAAAATTTAAATTTGTTCTTTGCAAAAATCAACAAAATTCCATAAACCTTCACCTAGGTTGACCAAGAATAAAAGGGAAAAGACTTGAATCATTAATATCAGAAATGGAAGAGGGGACATTACTATTAAACTTACAAAAACAAAAAGGATTATAATGGAACACTGTTTTAAAAAAGCCATGTGCCAATAAATTAGATGACTTAGATGAAGTAGACAAATTCCTAGATAGACACAAACTACTGAAACTGACTCAAGAAGAAATAGAAAGTCTGAAGGAATACATAAGAAGTAAAAAGATTAAATTAGTAATGAAAAAACTACCTATAAAGAAAATCCTAGGCCCAGATATCTTCACTGCTGAATTATGTCTTTAAAAAACAATACAAATTCTTTACAAACTCCTTCAAACAACAGAAGAAGAGGAAACACTTCCCAACTCATTTTATGATGTCAATATTAGTCTTATACCAGAACCAAAGTTATCACAGGAAAAGAAATCCACAGACCAGTATCTCTCTTATGGATCTAAATACACATATCCTCAACAAAATACTAGCAAACGCAGTCCAGCAACATATAAAAAGAATTGTACTCCATGACCAAGTAGACTTTATTATAAGATTGACTTAATATCCAAAAATCAATTGATATAATATAACATATCAGTAGGATAGAAAACAAAACCACAGCATCATCTCAACAGATGCAGAAAGATTAGACAAAACCTAACACCCTATCGTGACATAACAGTCAACAAACAATAGTAAGAAATGTTCCTAAGCTAATAAACGGCATCTACAAAAAAATCCCACAGCTAACTTCATACTTTAATTATTAAAGACTGAATGCTTTCCTTTAACATCAGGAATAAGAAAAGAATATCAGCTCATACCACTTATATTGAACATTATACTGGAAAGTCTAGCCAGGGAAATGAGGCAAAAAATAAATAAATAAAAGGCAACCAGATTGAAAAAAAGAATAACTATCTCTATTTGCAAATGACATAATATTGTATAGAAAATTCTAAGGAATCACTAAAAAATATTAGGACTAATAAGTTCAGCAAGGTTGCAGGATACAAAAAATCAATTATAGTTCTATAAAGTGGCAATGTACAATTCAAAAATGATATTACAAATTCTTTTTAGACTAGTAGCATAAAGAATAAAATGGAAATGAATTTTATAAAAGAAGTATAAAACATACCCTCTGAAAAACTATGAAACATTGTTGAAAGAAATAGAGTAAGATTTAAATACATTAAAAAAAATCCCATGTTCATGGAGCAGAAGACTTAATATTGTTAGAATGATGATAATCCCTAAATTGATCAATAGATTAAATATAATCCCTATCAGAATTCCAGGTTACTTTTTGATAGAAATTGACAAACTGATCCTAAAATTCATATGATTTCAAGGGACCCCAAATAGCCAAAATAGTTTATAAGAAGAAGAACAGAGTAGGAGATTTTCTGATTTCAAAACCTACTGCAGTGTAACTGCATCCAAGACAATGTGATACTGGCATAATGACAGACACATAGATCAATAAAACAGATTTGAAATAAACCTTCAACTGTATGGTTGAGTTTTGAAAGGGTTATCAAGACAGTTCGATGGGGGGAAAGAATAGTCTTTAAAAAAAGGCTGGGTGTGGTGCCTCATGCCTGTAATCCAGCACTTCGGGTGGGCAGATCACCTGAGGTCAAGAGTTCAAGACCAGCCTGGCCAGCATGGTGAAACTCTGTCTCTATTAAAAATATAAAATTAGCTGGGCACCTATAATCTGAGGCAGAGGTTGCAGTGAGCCAAGATCGCACCACTGCACTCCAGCCTGGGCAACAAGAGCGAAACTCTGTCTTAAAAAAAAAAAAATTCTGGGAAATTGGTTATCCAATGTAAAAGAATGAAGTTAAAGTCCTACCTCACACAATAGATAAAACTTAAAGTAGTCAAATAATTCAATTTAAAGGCTAAAACTATAAAACTCTTAGAAGGAAACATAGGAGTAAATCTTTATGACCTCAAATTTGGCAATGGAGTCTTAGATACGACACAAAAAAGCATAAGCAGCAATAACAACAACAACAACAAAATAGGAAAATTAGAATTTATCAAAATTTTAAACCTTGCTTCAAAGCATAACATCAGGAAAGTAAAAAGAAAATTCACAGATGGGGAGAAAATATTTGCAAGTCAAATATCTGATGAGACTTGTATCTGGAATAAAGAATTCTTATAACTCAACAATAAATAGACAACCAATTAAAAATATACAAAGGATGCTGAAAACCAATGGTGGGGAAACATTTTCTCTGAAAGGCCACATAGTTAATGTTTTAGGCCTGAGGGCCATACAGTCTTTAATACAACTACTCAAGTTTGCTATGGTAGCATAAAAACAGCCATAGAAAATATGTAACAGATAAGCATGGCTCTGTTCCAATAAAATTTTATTTACAAAACCAGGTGGCTGGCCTGAGAGTCAGTTTGCCCACTCATGCCCTCGAGCAACTCTTAATAAATAGAACAATAAGATATAGCTAACAAGTCAATTCTGGAGATAGAATGGAATCTATGGGCATGCTCAGACTGTGATAGGTGTGCTTATTGCCTGGTGTAAAGATAGCAATTAATGAATACTGTTTAATGAATGAACAAAGAAATGAATGGGGCAGGCAGAGGCCACATATTGTATATGCTTGCTCATGTACTCGCTTTGATTTGAACAAATCTCCTGACACCCTGTGTTTTTGGACATCTTGATCAGGAACTTCAGAAGGAAAACAGCCCAGCCAGGGTGTACAATATGTCAGCATTCCAGATTGACTGCAGCTGGGCTGAAATGCAAGGTGAGGACAAGGAGGCTGCACTGGAAAGCAAGGCAAGGCTTTTTTCTTTTTTCTTCTGTATCTCAGGGATAAGAGTAAGAGTTCTTAGAAGCATAATCACTTCCACAAAAGACAGACCTGGAGATGCCAGACACAAGAGAATCAGTAAAAGCTAAGAGCCAGAAAGGACAACAGTAGGCTAGTTGAAAGTAAAGGGAAATTGACTTAGGTGATTAAATCAAATGATTTCCGATATAAGACACAAAGGGACCTAGGAGGTTGGCAAATCAAACCAAATGATGACTATGGAAAGATAACATGCTCTCAGGTTGTATCTCCCAAGAGTCATTAATGTTAATGTGTATTTAAGGCTATGTCTACAAGACAGAGGACCACAGTGTGTAAGACAGAACATTCAGGCTACTGAGTTAAGGAGGAGATGGAAATCAATCCTTTTGACTCCTATAGCCAACTTATTCTGAATTTTAGCTAAAATTAAGTTGCAAATAAAAATCACTGAAGTGATTTATTTTTTCCATTTATAATGACTTACTCTTGGCACATGAAGACTGACAAATCAATTTGGTCAAATCTTTCTTTTTCCCCAGGCTTCTGTGCAAACTGCCTGCTTCTCCCTTGACTCAGCAGAGGTCAGGATATGAAGTATGTATACCATTGCCACTGCAAGCAAGAACAGCAACAGGGACTGTGAAGGTATTCCTATAGGTCTGTCTATATCCTTAGATTTGTACAATAACTAGGTCATAGTGATGGTGCTGGCAGATATGGGGTTCCCCAAAGCTCCTGCAGTCATTGTGATGAAAGCTGAGTCAATCTGTGAACTGCGAAAGATTCTCCCAAAAGGTTCCACAAAACAAATAGGATTGGGGGCCTACTAGGTACTAGGCACTTTGGGGACTCAGATATGAGTCAGATGTGTACTCTATCTTTAGGATCTCCCAGGCCAGTAGAGGAGAGAATATTCCCTCCCATCCCATCCCATTCATCTCATCCTGATATTTCAGATGATCTCTGAAGGATAGGGCTTGAGGGAGTGTATCCTAGCACAAAAGAAACTTTGAGGAGAATGCCCCTTTCCCATCACCACCCCAATCCCTGAAGCCTAAGTTACAGGTAGGCCTCTCTCTGATACCTGTTTCTTGGATATCAGAAAAAATTATGCGTTGGATGTTTTTTCCCCTCCAAATGTCATGTTGAAATGTGGCCTCCAACGTTGGAGGTGGTCCTAGTGAAAGGTGTTTGGGTCACGAGGGTGGATCCCTGATGAATGATTTTGTGCTATCCTTGTGATAATGAGTGAGTTCTCATTTTATTAGTTCACATGATATCTGGTTGTTTAAAAGAGCCTGGCATTATCCTTCCATTGCTCTCTCTCTTGCCATGTGATATGTCAGTTCTCCCTCCCCTTCTGCTATGACTGGAAGCTTCCCGAGGCCTCATCGGAAGCCAAGAAGATGCTGGTACCATGCTCGTACAGCCTGCAGACCCATGAGCTAAATAAAGCGCTTTTCTTTATAAATTACCCAGTCTTAGGTATTCCTTTATAGCAATGCAAATGGACTAACACGTAAGGGTATAATCAACCTCAGATCTGTATGATAACGAGGTCACTTATTTAATGATTAAACTTGGTCAGTCTCCACATTGTCCCTGACCTATGCTATGCACTAACCATGATACAAACTGGCCATGTTCCTGTAATTCTATTTTCTCCCCTTGAGAACTTGACTCTAGGCAATGGATCACCCAATGGTAAATTAGATGTAGCCTCTTTCTTTTTTTTACCTGATGGATCCATTGCACATCAATTGATCTGGAGTGATTCATCTAAACATGTGCTTCATCCCCTGTCTTCATTGCCCAGTGAAGTGGAGGTGAGTAAGCACTAGATAATAAATTCAGACACATGAGTTCCAGCTCCAGCTATCACGCTTACTAGGTCTGAGCCATTGATCATTTCCCTGCTCTGGGTTTCCTTATCTGTATCAGCAGGAAATAGGTAGTCAGTAAGATCCTTCCCAGCTGTACCATCTATGATTTTACACAAGTAACAAAAAAGTCTTCTTTATAGGGCTCTTAGAGATAATCCCTATTTATTTCCAAAGTGACCAGACAATGTTTAACAACTATTAGGGGCTGTTATGACACTATTGAACCCATAGTAGGGACTTCAGGATGTCCCTTGTGAATACTCTTTGATTAGCTAAGTGCTGGTTTCTCAGACCCTTGTGGTCTGCAGCAGTGCTTCTCAAACTTTAGCATGTATATGAGTGAACAGGAGAATCTGGTTAAAATGCAGATTCTGATTCAGTAAGTCTGGGGTGGGGCTGGAGAGTCTGTATTTCTAACAAGCTCCCAGACAAGATGGATGCTGACTACACTCTGAGTGGCAGGTTTCTAGAGGGTTTTGAGGAGGAAACATGAGGCCAGTATTAGGGGGCTTGATGCTATATCTGAGAGAATACCAAATTGTTCTCCCTGAGTGCTTACCTCGAGGCCTTGCTCAAATGCCTTGTGTTTGCTCACTGACTGATGAACTTTGCTCTTCTGCTAAAGGCTAGAAGAAAATGTATCTCTTTCCTTTTTAACCACTGAGGGCAATGTAGCCCAAATAGCATCCCCTACTAGACTTTGCCATTGTGGCATGAAAATAACTGTAGAAAACATGTAACAGGTAAGCATGGCTGTATTCCAATACAATTTTATTCACAAAACCAGGTGGCTGGCCTGGGAGCCATAGTTTGTCAACTTAAAAAAAATAAAATGTGGGGTATAGCTAGTAAGTCAATTCTGGAGGGAAAATGGAATCTATGGGCATATGCATACTATAACAGGTGTTTATTGCCTGACATAAAAAAAAGGCAATTAATGAATCCTGTTTAATGAATGAACATATAAATGAACAAAAGAAATATCACATCCACCCTACCTGCCATTAAGACTTTCTGGATCTCTTAGTCCAGGCTTAATGGAATATCTACAAGATATTTTAAAACTCAGAGCTTTTTTGCATCCAGCCTCCAAAGAGTTGGAACCAGTCAATGTGCTTTGTGAAGTACTGAAAAGGCAAAGCATGGAGAAGAGATGCATGCTTGTGGCTGGAGTTTTATTCAGGATGCTTTCCATATCACTTCACCACTTGCACCTATACAAGGATACTTATGGTGTTATCCTTTGTTGGAAAGGGAACGCATACAATTTTTAACTGAATATTTTAAGCAACTAACTCCTAATCTCAGTCTTATATATCTATACGATACACTCCAAGTAGGCCCATTGTCCTTTGGATGGGAGAGCATAATGACCTAATGCAAATGAGACAGGGGCTAGAGTAGTATATTGAGGATAGCTCATGCCTTTTCTGAAAGATGAGAAAGTAGAATTAGTCCCAGGGCCCACTACCACGCCTGCTTTGTCTCCTGGAAGTATCAAATTCATTTTGACTATTCTCTGATGCATAATTTGCATGGCTAAAATGAAAACACGTTCAATTTAAGCCCTGGCTTGCCATAATGTGTTCCTCTTTGAATATCGTGTACATCACTTGGAAGCAACACTAGTTGCATCATAAATATTCAGCTGCCAATGTTTGGGACTTGTTTCTTTGACCTGGCTGTAAGTCAGTCAATAAGTAATAACAATGGTTTGGTCTTTAGAGTTTGAGGAGTGCTGACAATCTACATGATTAAAATTTATAAGATAAGTTTTTATCAAAGTAACACTTCACCCGCAAAGGAAAGGCATTGATCAGCCCCCAACATGTATAATAACCACTTTCAATGGAGGCTCGCCTTTCAATTCTAATGGACATTGCAGAGCTCAGGGTTGAATGATGAGGCAATTGTGCCTTTTCCATTAGGTCAGTGGGGAATCCATTTGCAAGGGAACAGTCAATTTTGGATCACAGATCATTAGAACTGGAAGGAATAATAGAAATCTTCTAGCTCAAAGATGTCATTTCATAGATAAGGAAACTGAAATTCAAAGAATTGGACTGATTTGCCCAAGGTTGCACAATTATTTAAAGCACTCAGATCTCCTGGTTGTTAAGTCAGTGCGGTTCATGAAGGCAGCTGATCTGTATCAAGTAAAGCCCATGGGACCTCTCAATTTAGCAGGCCATTACCCTTCCTACCAATATATTTTTGGGTCTTTACCAAAAACACAGTGGAAATGAGCTAACCAAATAAAGGAAGCAAAGAATCTCTACTACTTGGCATTCATTCATTAAACAAAATAGGTATTGAGCCTACTATGTGCCAGGTATTTAAATAACTGAATTCCCCAGGAACCATGAACCCTCCTACTGGAACTTTCAAGCTCATTTCTCAACAGAGACTCCCAGGAGTCTTCAGCACCATCCAGGTGTTCTCTGCTGAGTCTACCTCAAGAGTAATGCCTACATGCCTCTGTCAGAGGCGGCCCTGCCAGATACCACCACCAAGAGGATAAAACTGAGGACTTCATAACATTAAAAAAAAGTGTTTGAACATGCAAGTGCAATCAATCCCAGACGCTTTCATATCCATGCTCTCATCTAGTTTTGGCAGCAACACGGTCAAATATTACCCCCTCTCCCACTCTTTTTCCTGAAAACATAAGAATACAGAAGTCTGGAAAAGTTTTATGAAGTCAATTCAAGGTCACAGTGGTGGAAAAAAAGAAGCTGGAGCTAAGATTTCAAATACAGGTACATTTAACACCAAAGGCAACACAAGCTTCTCCTTTATGCCAATATGACTGAGGAATTGTGTCAAGATCAGCCAGCTAGACAGATCTGGGTAACTTTGACTCTTAAAGAAGTAAAGGTGGAGTCCGTTTGGCCACCCTACCTCCCTCTTGTTAACTATGTAATTTTCCACCTCTGTCTTAAGGATTTTTCTTTTTCTGTATAAGACAGGGGCTTTCCCAATGCTAAGATTTGGTTCTGAGCCTAACTTTGGTCCAAAAAATGACAGGAAGAAGCGAAGAAGGCACCATAAGCACAGTATCAAGCAAATGATACTGGAATTTAAGTATCATTCCAGTATCATTTTAAGATTTGGGTCTTTACCCAAAACACATTGGAAATGAGCTAACCAAATAAAGGAAACAAAGACTCCCTGCTACGTGGCACTCATTCATTAAACAAAACAGATATTGAGCCTACTGTGTGCCAGGTATTCAAGTGCTTAAATTCACCAGGAACCTTACTGATAAAATCCTTCCTGATAAACGTCAGCTGATGTTGCCACATGCTCCTCTTTGAGAGAGGCACTGCGGACTGGCAGAGAGGACGCAGGAACCCTTGAGAGCGGGAACCCCCTGCTTCCTTATCACTTCCCAGTTCTCTCTGCCTACTCCCCAGGGGACTGGTTTGATAATGTCATCATCTTTAAGCTGACACCTTAGCATCAAATTATTACATCCAAACTCTTCTCTTACATCATTTTCATTAGCCCCTTTAAATTAATCTGATTCAACTGAAGCTATTAACGGAGAGACTGCAGGTATCAAGAGTTCATCTTCTACTGGATATCATGAGGCCTTTGAGAAAAGGCCCTTTCAACAGAGGCCAGTTTTTTTGCTATCATATTGATGTTCGCTCATCAGCTGATAACTCTCTCTTAGCCCATCAAGTTTAGCTTTTAATGACCAAACCGTATCTGTGACCGCAATTCAATTTCTACTCAGCACTTCTGGTTCCTTGATACCTCGGAATTCTTTAAACCTGCTTGATTAGCCACCTGAGGTAAATGGCTGAGTCATTTTAAGTTTTATGAAACATCTGTGCACTCTGATCACAGACCAGCCAGAAGAGAAAATGGCTCTGGAATCCTTGCCCTCAAACCACTGAGGGAGGGAACACAGACCCCAAGATCTGTGTGACATGGAACTCAGCAGGAGCAAGAGAGGTAGTGAGGCATGCCAAAAAAAAAAAACGTCAAATCTAAAACCAGTCCCAGGATTTGATTCAAGTGGTGCCCTTTAAGGGAATCAAATGGTGTTGGTGTTTTCTTGGCCAGCCTTGAGATGCTGCCTACTAATGGTGGCCTCTTAGGAAAGAGAAATCACTGGATCCATTTTAGTTCCTCGGGGAGTCTTGGAGGACATGTGAACATTCTACAGCCTCCCGACTTCTTTGCCCCTTTATGTTTCTTCTTCCTTCCTCATTTTTCTCCCTCCTTTCTTTCATCTCTCTCTTAGATATGCTGAGTACATCTATTTTTGAAACCCTATGTGGGCCCGTAGTTCTCCAGAGAATCTGTTGGTTTGAACACGTGTAATGTGAGAAATAAAAGAGCAGATCCTGATGTTCAGAAGCTGGCCTGGCTCACAGGTAGGCCATGTGATTCTTCCGTTAGACACAGAATGCAGAATACCAAGTTCAGACAAGGCTACTCTGAGATCATGATAAAAGCAGACAAGGAAAGACCACTTCTAAGCACAAAGTAAGATCACTGTGCTACCTGCAAAGTACCAAACACCTGCTTCTCTTGACCAAAATGAGTCATTCCTGCTCCTTTACCAAATATAGCTTTATCCTCATTCTAGTCTTTCTTCTCAATGGCGCTTTACTGAGATACCCAATTACAGAATTGCTCCCACCGAAAGGCAGCATCCAATTTAGAGTAAAGTCCTGCTTCCCTAAGCACCTACCTCAAATTATTCAATAAAACCCAAATTATGTAATAAGCTCTTTCTAACACTCTCTTACAGAGATACTCTACATGTTTATCCTTCCTGCTGCAATTAGTAATAAACCAAACTTGTTTAACCATAGATGTGTTCTTGGTGGTCTTTGGCTGAAGGGCATTGACAAAGTGGCAAAAATAACTCAGATTCAAACAGTCATTTACATCTTGAAAAGCTTTTGTACCCATTATTTTATTCAATCTTCATAACACCACCAACGGGGAAGACCCACAGATATTATTGTTAATACTCATTTTCCAGATTAGAAAACGGACTCAGTGTGTAAGTTGAAAGTTTAAACATCTCAAAAGTATTAGAATCAGAGTTTGAGCCAGGTCATCTTTTTCCATATAGTGTTTTTTTTCACATGGGTTGGTCATAGAAGAAAGATGTCTCCTAGCTGTTTGTTATTTAGTGCTGCACTAATTGGAGATTGCAGGTGAGAAGGGAATAAGACTGCTTTTCCACGACATAGGAAAAACCTGGAATATCTTTCAGAAGCATCAATTTTAATCAAATTATTTTGAGGAAAAAAGTTTAATATTTTTTTAAGCATGAGATGTAAACATTTTAAAATTCAAACAAAACTCAAAGAGATGTTGAAATAGAAAGCAAAGAAATTTACAGTAATTTGCTGCAAATGGTTGAAGGCTACTCTCCCAGATCCCACCCTGACCTTCAGAGGGCTGCCTTTGGGAATGTGTAGATGGAGCTAGGAAGTTCCACTAGCGTCCCTCCATCCATTTCTGATCAAAGAACGTGAAGCAAACACCTTAGACTGACATTCTGGCTTTCTTGTTGGGGTGCTGAGGGCAAACCTGTCCTCAGGGCCATGAGGGTCAATGGAGTAGGTTATAATGTCCCCTAGGGCTCCCATTGATTTGGGGAGCAGAGAACCGTGGGCTTGTTCTATTATAGATGTCAGTTCTTTCCTAGGGTTCCAGGGGCCACCCAACTTTCTGGAGCTTGGCTATCTCCAGACCAGCCCTGCCTGTGGGACTCCAAGCCAGAATCTGACCCCTCTGTGGCCCAGATACTGTTGCTGAGAGAACTGGTGTTGGCTCCAGGTCATTTCAAAACTCAACATTTACCTCAAGGATATTTGCTAGTCCTAAGAGTACACAGGTCCTTAGGGAACTTAAAATCTGACCACCTATCAAGCTTAGAAAGGGCACAATCTCCTCTCACATCTGGAATTCATCTGGACTCCAAGGTTTCTAGTACGGAAACAACATGTATCTGCTTTAAATAGAACAGGTGATAATTGTCAAGGACTGCCTGAGCTGACAAATTATGTATTCTACTATTACTTTAAAATGTAAAGCACAAAAGTGGGTGTAAACTCCTTATGCTTATAGCTTACTTGACTATTAAAACCAAACAAAAATAATTCAATAATTATTTAATAAAAAATAAATATAAATGTATAAAACCATACTGTTCAAATGAACACATCAATTCAATGTGATGGAAGGTGCTATTTGCTGAAACAATATCATTGCTCATGGGACAGGCAAATAAGAGTATAGATGACTCTTACTCAGGTTCTGTAATGGGTTATATCATATCTGCCAAAAGATGTGTTGAAATTCTAACTCCTGGCACCTGTGAATGTGACCACATATAGGGTCTCTGCAGATGTGATCAAGTTAAGGTGAGGTCGTTAGGGTGGGCCCTAATCCAACACGACTGGCATTTTAGTAAAAAAAAATGGATGGGAGAAACATGCAGAGAGAAGGCCACATGAGGCCAGAGGCAGAATTTGGAGGGACGTGGCTGCAAGCAATGCCAAAGACTGATGGCCGCCACCAGAGGCTAGGAAGTGGTAAGAATTCTACCTAGGGTCTCAGAGGGAGCATGGCCTGCCTGACATTTTGGATGTCTGCCCTCCAGAACTATGAGCGAATAAGCCATCCATTCTAGCAACTGTAGAAAACTAATACACATCTTTTCAGATGATTGACATGCCCATGTTACATAGGTTACGTGATGAATCAATTCTTTTTTTTTTGAGACAGAGTCTCTGTCACCAAGTGGCTGGAGTGCAGTGGCACGATCTCCACTCACCGTAACCTCTGCCTCCCGGGTTTAAGCACTTCTCCTGCCTCAGCCTCTTGAGTAGCTGGGATTACAGGTGTCCACCACCACGCCTGGCTAATTTTTATATTTTTAGTAGAGACGGCCTTTCACCACGTTGGCCAGGCTGGTCTCAAACTCCTGACCTCAGGTGATCCACCCACATTGGCCTCCCAAAGTGCTGGGATTACAGGCGTGAGCCACTGTGCCTGGCTGATGAATCAATTCTGTGAATTTTTGGTATGCAACTGCTGCAAACCCTTCTCTTGTCAGAGTCCCCTGCAATCATTTGGCCTTCGAGGGCAAGAGCCCTCAACAAGTCTACCTCGCTTCTGTTTTCAAGTCTGATAACTATTGAAGCACCACTGTTTGATACAAAGTGATCCAGAACACAAGCCCAAAGGTAGAGGCAAAAGGGACTTTCTTTTAGATTATCATCAATATAAAAACATATCGTTTAAATTATTGTAGAGAACTCATGGTTCCTTGTGTATAGACTGATTTGAGGGGCAAAAACATCAGATTTTGTCCATTGCTTGCTCCCTCTTTGCCTTTCCTGACTCCTGTGTGGCTCCAGGCTCTGGCTGGTCAAGAGTCTCTGGCTTCAATAGCCAACTTGGACTTCGACTTCCCATCACACTCGACCCAGCTTGGCCCTGCAGGCAGGGTCTGGCCATCAGCCTCCAGCATTACCCACCTGAACGCTGTAAGAGGTAGTGCCGGCATACCCTGCTCAGGGGCAGAGCCTACTCTGGATCTGTCTATGTCAGTTTCAGAGCCAACAAGAGTACAGGACATCTGCAAGGGCCCCTGTGAAGAGCGTAGAGCAGGGGTCTTCCTGTGTACCTCACAAAGGAACTCAACGGCAGAGTGCCATTAAAGCCATTTGGCAAACAATCACTTTAGGTGCCTCTGGGGGAATCACAGAGTGGGCATTAGCCTGCTGGGGCTCCATATCACTGTAAGGTATGCTGTCTCTCTTAGCAGGGCAGGGCCTGCCCTGGCTGGGGGACATGCAGGAATGGGGCAGGCATGCAGGAGCTATGGAGGCCTGATTGGCAGGTTGGTCGGTGCCTGGGTGCCAGGAAAGCTCCTGATCAGTGCTCATCTGGGATCCCTGAGTCTGGGGAAGCTGAAGAGGTGATGGAGCACTTGTAGGGCTGAAAGAAATGGCTATTTTTAAGTTGATCTGGAAATATGTCAATGTTTTAATAACCAGCATGATTATAGCTGTGTGTGCCACCTTAACGTCAGCCCTGGGGTAACAACCAGAGAAAGGCCAATTACCTGCTTCCAAGAAGTGCTTTGGAGGGGGCTGGACATTTCTTGAGACCTTGATTTGAGCATTACAGCTGCACTAAGACTAAGAAGCAACAATGTCTTTCAAACATTGGCAGGAACAGGAACATCCGTCATTTGTCTGCAGACCAGGAACATCCCTCTGCTGCGTTCATCTAGCCCATTGCGACAAGAGTAAAAAGTTATGATCATAGGAAAGAAAACAACTTTCAGTTATGTTGTCTTGTGGAGGCACAAATCACTTCCAAACAAGCTAAATTAACACTAATTGAGAAGCAGGTGTCCAACTCCTTCCCTAGAGCTCATTGGTTTCATCATTCAAATCTTCACAGGAAGCAGCCTCATAGGTGCACCAAAGTGCACCCAAGACCACTGACAAACCCATGTCTGCCTGCCCTCTGGTCTCTGGCAGCCATTCTCTTCCACTACATTATAATCCTCATGATGATGCCACTTGACCAGTAAAAAGAGCATCTGCTGGGAGAATGCACTGAATCCAAAAACCTTATGGTACTGAAGCTTTGGGGTGTTAATTACACAAATTGCCCATCAACTCTATTGTTACTTTCTTTCCTCTGATAAATCAAAAAAAAAAAAAAAAAAAACGTTGAGACATCTAAGCATGAATGCTGTTGGGCCCGAAGTTTGCCTGTAAATATGAATGGGAATCCTCGCTCCTTCACAACAGCCGTAACCACAGAGCCCTGGACGGTCGGCTTTGAGGCAGTGTGGGAGGGTGGGAAGTGCACTGTCTGAGAGTATTGGTCAGTGGGACTGGGTTTTATTCCAGCTCTGCCACAAGGACCTGGCGATCTTCAATATTCTCCCTTGAGTGTTGGGTACTCTCCCTTATCCTCTCTGAGCCCCTGCTTCTTCACTGGTAAAAATGGGGATATAGCACATGTTTTCAGATCTGGCTGGTGTCAGGATGCATAAAGTAAATGAGAGTAAAAGCACACCTAGATCCTAAGCATGCGGGAAGGGTACGCACCTAAAAACCCTATGCATAACAGTGAAATGGACTTCGGACTGGGCACTAGAAGATCTGGGATTTTAGTCCTGCCTTCTTTGTTGTGAGAACTTAGACAAGCCCCTTAAGTTTCTGGGTTTCAATTTTTTAATTTGTAAAAAGATAGTGTTAGACAAATGATTCTCAATGTTCCTTCCAGGTCGAAGACCTCTGATTCTAACTTGAAACCTGAAAGGGACAAAGCATGACTCCAGCACTGGCGAAGGTTAACTGCCACATGGTGGCTGCAGTATGATGAGGATGCAGGGGGTCTGGGAGCACATCCTGTCTGCCCTGCTCAAGAGATGACTGTGGAACAGAGAATGAAGGCATCAGCCTTGAGTGACAGTAGGCATCGAGGGTGTCCTTTCCCATTCCTGTGGCATTTTAACTATCCTTTTCCTTCTTGCACTTCTCCTCTTTTTCCTTGCTTGCCTCAGTAGTGTTACTTAAGGGTGTATGGCTGGGGCCTGAACCCTGAAGGCCAGGCTGTGAGCCACGGCCATGGTGCCTGCCAGGGAGCAGGTGTCCCTGAGAACACAAACCTCCCAGAGAGTATCTAAGAACCAATGAGGAAAACAGTCCCATTGCATACATACAGTAGGCAGAGAGCCTGAAAATTAGCTGAAAAGCAGCTTAGAGATGAGGGGAAGGCTTGGATCTCTAGAGCTGTCCTGCTGCTGCCCGGGAGTGCCCTGTATATAAGGCCTAATGAACTCATCTGTTTGCTATGGAGTCTTTCTTTGATCTCTCGACTCCATTCCAGTTTGGGGGAAGGGTTTTTTTTTTTTGTAATATAATTCTGGGTTTTTCTCCTTACAGCCTCTGCCCTGTTTTTCCCCCCTGGCTTTGCTTCTTGCTCCCAATTTCTCACCTATTAGGGTGTAGGCCTCCTGGGAGACTAAGGCCCTCAGGACGGTTAGAAAGGGGGCTAATCTCCCGAAATTAACCCACCACTGGTTCACTTAGCCTTTCACAGGTCGTGGGCATAAACTGAGAATAACTGAAGCTCAGGGCCCATTTAGTAGTGGTAAAAGCAATTGATGGTGAATTAGGAAGGAAGAGGAGGCGGACATGTAGTCCTATAAACACAGGAAGTCCTTATGTCCCGGGCACTCTGAAGGCTTGAGCTCACTGACAGTCATGCTAATAATAACTTCAAATGTACCTAGGATGTTTCTTCTGAAGGGCATTCTGCATTCTCCTGGTTGTCATTTTACTTCTTTTCCTATTGCTTCTATGAAGTTGCTCTTGTTATGCCTAATTTGCAAATGGAGAAAGTGAGGCACAGAAAGTCATATCATGAACTGGCATTGGTTCTACTGGTTTTTCAAGTGTTTGCATAAAATAAACTGCAGCAAAGAGCAACGTGATTGCCATTGGAATGTTTATTTAGTCTGATAGAATAGCCCTGTGTGGGGAGGCTCTTGAGGGTAGGGCAGAGCTCCATTTATGAACTCTCCCCTCTTCTCTCTTATTGCTTGGCTTAAGGTGGTTGAGGGTCATGGGCAGGAACATGAGGGAAACTGAAGAATGTGGAATGATGCTGGCTGGTGCAAGACGCAGGGCAGGCAGGTGGCCAAGTCTGGGCAAACCAAAGGTCACCTTGATGTAAGAGACCTGCCTCATGGGTTTTTACTGGGGATCATGAAATAGTGGTAGTTAGGTCAGCCCAAGGCTGACTGATTTGGAAGCTCTTTTGTAAATGAACAGAGGAAGACCGAACAAAGGAGGAGAGGGTATCCAGGAGACGACAGAGCACTGGGCAGGAACTCCCCAGGCTGCTTTATAACTTTTGGGGGCCCTGGGTGCTTTTGCTGTTGTGAGATCCTTTATAGAAAAACAATTAAAAATTCTATTTTATAACTGCATTAGTAATTGAGATAAATATATTAATAGCATATATTAATGTATACAAATCATATTAATATCATATATTTAAACCATTTTAGTAAACGCAAAAGTTCCTTTTTTTCTTCTGATTTTTCAAGAAATTACAAAGTTTACTTGAGCCCCTAAAAGCATGGTGGCCCTAGGCACCGTGCACTCCTCTTCCTCAGGAATAAGTGGGCCCTTGAAGCCTCCTCTGCATCCTAGGGCTGCCGGCTAGGATGAGCCACCATGCCCAGCCCTATTTACTATTAATCCAGCATCTCCTCTTTAGACACCACACTGCCATTGGGAAGCGATATGAGGGAAACCCCCTATTGGATCTGGAAGAGCAGTACCCACCCTGTGATGCGTCTGGCCCTAAGTCATTGTCTTTTTATAGTTTGAGACAGTTATTTGAAAGTTATGGTAATGGGGTGAAAATAAAAGCAGCTTATAGTTTACTAGGACATTAATCCCCTGGTAGCTGACTCCTTAGTCCTGCCCAAGCCTGTTCACATACAGGCTGACCCAAATTTACAGGATTAGTCTCAGAGCATGAGTTTGGGCATCTAGGAGTTACAGGTGCATGACTGAAGACACTGAGTATCAGAGGCCAAGTTATCAAAGATGAGGGAGCCAGGATTTGAAGTCAGCTCTGTCTGGCTCCAAAGCCCATTTGGATTTGACTCCTACTTCCCATTGTGTATCTCCCATGAACTTCTGCTGAAAAGCACTTCCTTGGTCCAAAAGCTAGCCTTGCCTGCACTAGAACCCTTTCTACATGTCTTAGCAAATATGGAAATTAGTAATTAGGCAGAGGTAGGCCAGTGATAATAGATCACAGGGAGAAAAGTCTAAAAATAAATTTGACACAATGCAATGAAAAAGGTCCCATGGAGATGCACAGAGGAGAAAAGAAATCATCCCCAGAGGATTAATGTCCTAGTAAATGATAAGCTGTTTATATTTTCACCCCATTACCATAACTTTCAAAGAACTATCTCAAACTATAAAAAGACAATTACTTAGGGCCAGATGCATCACAGGGTGGGTAACGCTCTTCTAGAGCCAAAAGGGGGTTTCCCTCATATCGCTTCCCAATGGCAGTGTGGTGTCTAAAGAGGAGATGCTGGATTAATAGTAAATAGGGGCTGGGCATGATGGCTTGTGCTTATAATCCCAGCACTTTGGGAGACCAAGGTGAGTGGATCACCTGAGAACTTGAGGTCAGGAGTTCAAGACCAGCCTGACCAACACGGTGAAACCCTGTCTCTACTAAAAATACAAAACATTAGCCAGGTATACTGACAGACACCTGGAATCCCAGTTACTTGGAAGGCTGAGGCAGGAAAATCGCTTGAAACTAGGAGGTGGAAGTTGCAGTGAGCAGAGGTCGTGCCACTGCACTCCAGCCTGGGCAACAAAAGTGAAGCTCTGTCTCTAAAATAAAACAGTAAATAGGGACATTTTACCTCTTCTCAAGGCAACTCTGGATCAATTCCCAGAGCAACAAGACTCTGAGGTCCATGGGGCCTGGATTTGGAATCATCTTAGGTTTGCATGTTGGCATGACCATTTATTAGGATATAACTGTGCAAGGCACTTGACCTCTCCAATCCCCCTGCAGAAAAGTTCTTAGCAATCCTAACCCTATCAAACCACAAAAACCAAGTACACAGGTTTTTGTGAGGCTTGAATGAAATAAGAGATATAACTGGGATTTGTAACTACTAGCACGATCCAGACACTTGAAATTTAACCCTGCCCCAAAGAGTCCCTGTTCTTAGACTTCACTGTGTCTGTTGACCCTGGATACGCTAAGCATGGGTTGTTGGAGCATCTTAAAAGCTGGTTCTTGGCTCTCCCAGCCACCGCTGCCAAGATCTCCAAGCTGGGCTGCCGTACAATGGCAGTAGATTACACTAATTTGTTTTATTTTATTTGACATACTTAGAATTAAGGCTTCTTGAAAGCACTATGCAAATGTATGTAAATGACCACATTTCATGAAAAATAATGTGCAAAGAGTGTCCCTGTGTTGGCTTAGAAAAATCTGGTGGCCAAAGGCTGTCTATATCTTCCCAAGAATCAGGAAGAATAGTTTAAACTTTAGTTACCCTTCCAGCTGTTTTAAAAAATATGGATACTGGGGAAGCTAGAGTTTAGTGTGCGGCTTATCAGCTGCGTGCTTAATATTCTTGTTCAGTCTTCATCAGGGTATCTGACATCATTTAAGCAAAGTCTTTCATTCATTAATCACTTAACAATGATGATGCCAGGCACTTACTCACTGGAAGAGGAGTAAGGGAGGAACCCTTCCCTAAGGACCTCCTTGGCAATGTGGCCACCAGAGTCAGCTGTAAACACAGCTGGTGCCTCCTGGCAAACGCGTGGGTGGAGCTGGATTCCATTTTGAATTGAGTTCAGGTACCTGATGGGGGCACTCAAGACCCTCCACAACCTACCCCCGACTGACCTTTCGGCCAGAGTCTCTTCCCCTATCCCCTCCATTGTTAATTAGCACAACTCATCATGATTTCTTGCAGAAATCTCTCTGGCAGGTACAGCCGCACCTGGGCAGGGAGTGTTGAGACTAAACCATCGCAGGGTCTGGGTAGGATGGGAAGAGACAGTCCACGCAGAACGGGTCTACCGACGTGGTGCTTTTGTCATACAGGGAGATTATTTTGAGCAGCACAGCAAAAAGTGGATTTTGGGGGAAAAAATCTTGTGTTTATTATAATGCAGTCCAAGATGATTGCCCCAAATGTGCAAAATGGAATAGAATTGGTCCTGGCCTTCTGAGCACGAGTAAAAGAGAAGAACATGGAGTCAAGCCCCATCCTTCTCTCCACAGTCTGCTCCTATTAGGAGATGACATGATTCAGTAGCACCTTTGGTAAAAAGAGAGCGGCAGCTGGGGAGAGGTGGAGGGGTTTTACCTTGAACTCAGATGGCTGCTTCACATCTCAGGTTCGGTGGCACAGGCCCTCCAGGTAGCTCCTGCCTTTTTTTCCTAACCAGAAACCCACACACATATCTCTTTTTTGGGATAGGGTGGGGTCCTTACTACTCTCAACTTTTCCCAATCTCTTTGCTGCACAAATATGTGTAAATTTTTTGGCAAAAGTTTATTGCTTAATGGTGGGGAGGGGGGAGAAAGAGATGTTGCTTTTGTTGCAATTTCGCTATTGGTGAAGTAAAAGGGTGAACAAAAAGTGATGAGGAGTCAAAACTATCCTTTTAAATGACAAAGGAGAGTAACATTTTTGGTTTCTTGCATTATTGTTTTCTTCATAAATTTAAGGCCAGATGCAGCAATTTATGGCCTATTATTCTTTCCTGGGCGCTTGCTAAAAATTTTCAAAGCTATATCATACTGACTTTTTTTCCTTTTGTATCTCACTGCTAACGGACACAGTCTGAATCAATCTCTAACAAAGAGAGAAGTCTCGGAGCCTGCTTGTGTGCTGAAACTGCTGGAAACCTTTTTGATTTTCCAGTGAGCCACAGACGTGCAGGAGTTTCTATAGCCCACAGACTTAATATACGTAGTAATTTAGGAGGGAGGCTGGCTTGATTTTGCCAGTAATGTGAGTTCATTTGCAATTCTCTTCTCTTATTAATAGACTTGAACCAGAGTTTGAAATTCAGAAAAGAGGGTGTGTGCCTCATGGGCATGCTAAACCAGAGGGTGAACATGCTCTCTCCCTATGCTCTGGGGAAGGGGAGGCTGGCCAGGCAACATTTTTTACAGCTGTATTTGCAAAGGTGGGGAAATAAGTGTCATCCTGGAACAGCAGACACAGTGATATATGTGTTTAGGGGCATCTATAGAGCACAGTGAATCATGCAACATACGAGTCAGCCCTACTATAAGTCTATCCACCAAAAGGTCTGTGGGTAAATGGAGGGGCTGCCTTCAGATTACTTTGGAAGATGAAAAATATCCCCATATATATCCAGACCAATAAAGCAGCCATACAGGTGAATAAAAACACATCCTGAAAGTAGAGAGTCTCAAGGTTGGAAGAAACCTTAAAGGTGTCCAGACTAGTCACCCCTCCAGATGTCTTCACCTGAATCCTCTTAGAACATCTTAATTTATTCTCCTCCAGTTTCTGGTTTAAACCCTGTCCATGATGGGGATCTTGCTGCTTTACCCCAGGCAGCTGGCTCATCTCAACTTCTCAGTGACCAGGCTGCTGAAACAAAAACAAAACCCAAACTCCTCTACTTTATGTTATTAAAATAAGCTGGGCGCGGTGGCTCACACCTGTAATCCCAGCACTTTGGGAGGCCGAGGTGTGCAGATCATGAGGTCAAGAGTTCAAGACCAGCCTGGCCAAAATGGTGAAACCCCGTCTCTACTAAAAATACAAAAATTAGCTCAGCGTGGTGGCATGCACCTGTAATCCCAGGTACTCGGAAGGCTGAGGCAGAAGAATTGTTTGAACCCAGGAGGCGGAGGTTGCTGTGAGCCGAGATCATGCCACTGCACTCCAGACTGGTGATAGAGTGAGACTTGGTCTCAAAAAAATGACATCCACTGCTTGATTCTAGTTTTATCCAGTATTACACAAACGGCATAAACAATCTTTCTTTGCATGACAATCTTCCAATAGCTGTAGGTAGGTGTCATGCCATGCCATATCATGTGATTCATGTATTTGTTCATTCATTAGGTGAACATATATTAAGCAGCTACTAGAGACTAGTGATATAAGGTGGATCAGATATAGAATCTGCTCTCAAAATATAGTATGGTACTGGACACAAGTCAACGAATCTGAATTTTCTACAGTGAGTGAAGCCTAAACCACGTCCTCTGGGGGTCTATAGGAAAGCATGCTTATTGCCTCAGTGAGTGGAAGCAGAGGTTTCCCAAGGTGGTGGCATTGATCTTGGACCCTGGGGCTGCATAGTTCCTAACTTTCTTCAAGCTGCTTGGCAAATTCATCACTAGGAGACTTGCTTGTTGGTGTCTGCCCAGCCGCTGTGCTGGGGCCTCCATTCACATGGGCTTTGACAGTCACGACAGTTTGGTACATTTCCATTCACAGTTCAGATCCATTTTGCTTTACCTGGACATGCAATTTGGAGCAGGAAAGCCCCTGGGAGGGACCAATGTCCCCAAGGATCTGCCTACAGAAGCTGAGGGCTTACAGATGATCGTTCCATCCCCCATTGCCTCCCTACAGGAACTGTGCAGAGGAGGCTCTTATGTCAAAACCCCCATCTGCTATGTAGAGGGGTGGATTGCCAAAGGAAATGCTAAGGCTCAAGCATTTTGTCTGAAATGTGACATAATTGAAGAAAGGGGCTGTGTTCAATTGTGAAAGTTCCTTACTTGTGTGAAATTGGAGGAAAGGTCTGTAATTATTGCTCTCTCCACTCCCCAGTAATTGGGAACACTGGTCTTGAAGATGGGCTAATGGAATGGCTGCCTGTTTGTGCTGAGCACGTGTAGGCACATGGCATTGGAGGAATAGGAAGAGACAGTGCCAAAGTTGGAAGTGAGAAAGAGCAAACCAAACACAAAGGGCAAAGGGGAAAATTCTGTCACCCTCCTGCTCCCTCCTTGACAGTAAGGCTCCTGTGACCACAGGGAAAGAACATCAATATCACCAAACCTTCCTTCACTTACCTTCTCTGAGCTCAGGCAGTGAACAAGAAAACACCTGGGATGCCAGGTTCAGAGACCAAGGTTCAAAACCGCTCAGATGTTTACTGCATGCTTTTGAGGATTCCACATAAACACTCTGAGACTTGGTCATCTCATCTGTTAAATAGCTTTAGTAATGATGCCAGTTCGGAAGGTTTTTAGAATACTTGTTCTAAAAACAATTAGGTTTTGGTCCCAATTAGGCCACAGCTGTGAGGTAACTCGTACTAGGGCTAACTAGGACAATTCCAGGGCACGGGGCTGAGCCCTGTAGGGTTCAGGGAAGTGAATGCAACGAGGTCTTTGCCCTCAGAGTTCAGACAGAGCAAAGAAAAACCAATGCCAATATAAGAGATACACAGGCAGAGGACAGATAGATTAAGCTCTGGAAATCATCACTTGGGGAAAAAGAAAAAATGAAGGGATAATTCTTTAAGAGTATTTTAAGTGGATAAAATAAAATATTAGAAATGGAAAATATGTTACAGTTCTCTGAAGTCTACTAATTCATGGAGGTGAGAGAAAAAGGCATAATGGGAGAGGAACATTTTTTATATTTGCAGGGTTATGGCCTATAAATAATGAGAAGAGGAACCTGTTACCTTGAGGTTAGAAAGCTTACAAGGAAAAGAGGGTGGGCAATGCTTCCCAGGCGCCTTTCCTCAGATCACTGACTGCCCTAATCATAACGCATTCTGGTTAAAAGCAGATTCCCAGGCCCCATCCCTAACATAGGAAGCTGGAGTTTGTGGGGGTAGGGCTCAGGACTCTGCATTTTAATAAGCTGCTGGAGGTGACTTTTATGAGCCCTAAAGTTTATAAAACCCTGATCTGTGTAAATAAACACGCACAAAGAGTGCCTGTTTTTCAACAAGCTTAATTACATCCTGTGGGTCTGATGTTTGCTTGCTGTAAAGAGTAAATGGTGTGTTTTCTAATCTCAGGTTTATTTCTGAATGTTATATATCAAGCAGCCTGTCTTCTTGTGCTTGAGAATGCTTTTAGGTTTCAGAAAAATAGACACTGGAACAGGAATGACCTCACACCTGCTCTACTGCAAATAGATTTCCCACCCTCTCTCTGCAGTCCATCTCCCTAGCCATCGTCCGCTTCATATGCTGCACACTGACCAATCTTTCTCAAGCACAACTTCAATAATGTTATTCCTTTGGTAAGAGCCATCCACAGCTCCCCCACTGCCTACAGGATAAAGATAAAACTCTTTAGCTTGGCGCCAAGGCCCTTCACACTCTATCACCCTCCTTCCTGCTAATCTCCCTCTCACATTCTCCTACACACACACACCCACACTGCAGCTAACCTACACTACTTGCGCTCCTCATCTTGTACTTGCTGTCTTCAGAACCTCAGTTCATATCAAACTTCCACTGGACATAACTTCCTCCTCTTAACCCAAAAGAATCTTACCAACCTCCTAGACGTTTAAGTGCTGCTTCTCCATGAAGCTTCTTTTGATCTCTTAACTGTCAGTGCTTCAACCAAATCTGACAGCAATTTTTCTGTGCCATGCCCACGATTCTTAATATGAGCTGTCTGGTACTATGTTTATTTGCATATTTGTCTCCTGAACTTGAAGTTCCTGGAGAATAAGGGCCGTAACTCATTCAGCTTTGCATTTCCCCTAGAAACTAACATAATGAATGACTTCCGGAAAACACATTCAGCAGCACTGTCCGGTGGACGCTCCTGCCGTGATGAATTTGTTCTGCAATGGTGTTGTCAAATTAGGCAGCTGCTAGCCTCAAGCGTGACTACTGGACCCTTAAAGGGTGGCTATTGTGACTGAGGAACTGAATATTAAAATTTCTATTTGATTTAAATCAATCAACATTTAAATATAAGTAGTTGACATGGCTAGTGACCACCCTATTGGACAGCACAGATGAGAATACAGTTAATGAAGGAGGTTGCACTGTGCTTAGAAAACTTCCTCGTTCTCTACCCCACCTATAGAGGGCACTTGGTCTAGTTCTTCCTTCTTCTGCCTCCCTATCTTCTATACCTGGCCCCTTACTCCCTACACTCCAGCCATGCCTGGCTGATTTTCTTTTCTCCAACAGGCCTGGCTTGTTCTGGCTTCAAGGCTTTTGCTGTTGTATGCTTTGCTTAGAGTGCCTGTTTCTTGGATCTCATTCAAGTTGTTTTGTTTTTGTTTTTGTTTTTGTTTTTTAACCATTCAGGTCTCAGCTTAAATGTCCCTTCTTTAGAGAGGACTTCCTTCCCTGATGTGCTCTCTAAAGTAGGCCTCTTTCCTCTCAGTCTCCCCTCTCACACTTTCTTTATAACACTTTCACTAAAGTCATCTCGTTTATTTCATTACTTCTTCATTGTCTCACTCCTAATAAAAGGTAAGCTTCTTGAGTAAGGAAATGCTCAAAAACAATATATAATAAAATCAATGGAGGAGAGCATGATGAGAAACAGAATAGTTATACAGTCTCAAAGTATCTCCCCATAAGATACTAATTAATTATAATGGGAAAACAGAAACTTTGGTACAGAAGAGAAATCCATCAGGCACCACCTCACCACATGTTAACTTCAAGTACAATCCAGGACTAACATCACCAGTTATAAGACATTTTGACAGGAGGAACTCATTTGATATGATACACTGAGAAGGATGCATCACTTCTGGTGTCTCCTCTCCGTAATGTAGAACTCCAGTCTACTCAGAAGAAAATGTTAGACAAATCCAAATTGAGTGATGTTCTACCAAATACCTGGTGATTTTACTCAGAAGTGTCAAGGTCATGAAAGATGCACTCAGATTGAAGAACTGTCATACATGGGAGGAAACTAACTATATATGATAATTAAATGCAAGGCAGGAAACTATTGGCTACTGAACTGGAAAAATGAGTAGGAAAACTGGCGACAATCTAATAAGATCTGTAGAACAGCTAATAGAAATTGTATCAATGTTGATTTTCTGTTTTCAGTAATCATGCTATGGATAGGTAAGATGTTGGCATAAGGGAAAGTTAGGTGATGGGCTTATAGAAACTCTCTGTACTAGTTTTGCAACTTTAGTTAAATATCAAACTATTTCAAAACAGGTTTTTTGTTTTCGTTTTTGTTTTTTTTCTGAAACAGAGTCTCATTCTGTCACCCAGGCTGGAGTAATGGCATAATCATAGGTCACTGCAGCCTCAGTCTCCCAGGCTCAAGCCATTGTCCCACCTCACCTGTTGAGTAGCTGGGACTACAGGTGTGCACCAACATGCCTGGCTATGTTTTTTTTTAATTTTTGGTAGAGATGATGTCTCGCTATGTTGCCCAGGCTGGTCTTGAACTCTTAAACTCAAACAATCCTCCTGCCTCGGCCTCCCGAAGTGCTGGAATTTTAGGTGTGAGCCACTGGACCTTGCCTAAAATAAAATTTATTTATTTATTTATTTTTTAAAATAAAATACAAGTTTCTTGAGGGCAAGGGCTTATCTGTCTTGTTCTAGAATAGTACCTACTACGTAGTAGGTATTAAATACTTGTGAATGAAAGGAAGACTGAAGAAAAAAAGATGGAATAGAAGAAAAGAAGAGCCAATAAAGGAAAAGAGAAAGAAAAAGAGGAAGGGAAGAGAGGGAAGCAGAGATAGAGGAAGCGTGAGGAGAAGGACTCCACAGTTTTGGGAGGACTTGAGGTGTCCCTTGAAGAAGAAGACGTGGAACAGAACAGGCCTGTTGAGGACCTCTGAGAAAAGGCTCACTCACAGCATTCGGCATACCCCAGGGACAGAAAAGCAGGGAGATCGCACATTCTAGATGTTTGACTGAGTTCAATTTCATTAAAGTAGTTAATAACTTGGATTAAATGTAATAGTTGGATTAACACATGCCGTGCTCTCCCAAAAGAGTTCTCCAGCTTTTCGTGGGCAGGTTAATAACTCTGGCTACTGGATGTCATAATCTCAGGTCTGGGTCCTGAGAGCTTGCATACGTGAGTCTGTAAAGACTGCTAGAAACTGGAGCAAGATTAATTCAGTAAGATAGGGCCTATTCTTGGATGACCTATAGAACTGAATTTATTTTCAACTGCGGGTTATAGAAAATGATACACGTCCCTCAGTATTTCTGGGGGATTGGTTCCAGGACCCCCCGGTGGATACCAAAATTCAAGAATGCTCAAGTATTTTATATGAAATGGTATAATATTTGCATATAACCTACACATATCTTTCCATATACTTTAAATCATCTCCAGATTATTTACAATACCTAATGCAATGTAAATGCTACGTAAAAAGTTGTGATGTTATATTTAAATTTGCATTATTTTCTATGTTGTATTGTTACTTTTAATTTTTTCCTAATAGTTTTGATCCTCACTTGGCTGAATCCGCAAATACAGAACACACAGACACAAAGGTCTGATTGTACATGCTGTGCTGTCTTCCAAATCTAAGGACACAAGAAAGGCTCAAAATCTGGGGTATCTTCCCAGTAGGAAGAATGAAATTGCATTGATGAATATTATTTTAATTCTATATATCAATTGTCAGTCATGTGCCTATATAATAGGCACAAACCAAAACAAAAAAGCAAAACAAACCCAAAAAACCTTAATTTTGAGATAGTTTTATATTTAGATAAAAGTTGCAAAAATAGTACAGAGAGTTCCTATAAACCCATCACCTAGTATACAAGTGCCTATATACTAGGCACATAATTAACAGTTGATAACCTGTAATTAAAATTATATACTATTAAAATTAAAGATCTATACTCCCTTAGTTGTTCACAATAAAAGTCATATGCAGTTAGTGTAACGTATCTGCTTCACAGATGAGGAAACGGGCTCAGAGAAGAAAAATCACTGGCCCTAATTTACACAATAGGGCCATAAACCCAGAAACTCAAACCTAGCTGTCTCGCATTCCAAGCTCTTGAAAAGGGTCCTAGACGTCATCTAATCTAAGTCTCCACTTCTTTGCCCCACCTTTCATGTCTATTTCGTAAAAGACATTTGCAGATGAGAGAGACTCAACTTTAAGAGGAAGGGGCCCTGGTCTCTTTCACAAGGTGTGGCAGCAGGAGGTGGCGGGAGCCGTGTGAAGAGAGCCCAGAGGGCCTGTCAGCAGACTGGAGTCTTGTCGTTGTCTCATATTATTTCAGTGGGATCAGTGAAAGCATTTGCCTTTTCTAAGCCTTAGCTGTGTCGTCTGTCAGATGAGGAAGACATGAAAACCCTCTCTTATTCTGGGACAGCAGCAAGGTGGGGCCTCTGGTCTGGTCAGCTTGGAGACTTTTGCTGTCCTGTGGGCAGGGGACGGAAATGGATGTTGTTTAACTGGCTGAAATGCTGTGCCATGCTAATTACATCAACCTCACAATCCTCTTTTTTTCCTCTGTCTTCTTTTTCACTGCTTCTATTTCTGTCTTTTTTCTCTCTCAGTTTTCAAATAAGGACTGTTTTGTTAGCTCCACAATCCAAATGATCTAATTGGCTGCAGAAGGGAACAAGCACAATATCCCCAGGGGGAACCTTCGTCTGGATGCAAGAAAGAAAAGGTCAAAAACCACTTGATTGACTAAGAGAAGTAAGAGAAACGGGAATTCAAAAGCTTCTATTTATAACTGCAGAGACTGAAGTTCTGAGCTGTGCTCTTGACTGGGCAATTATGTGGCAGAGACTGTTTTTCCATCTTTGGGTGGCTCTTGGAAAAAGAGAACTGACAGAAGCAGGCTCTTCTCTTAAACATTCTCTCTACTCTGTGGTTTCCCCGAGGTCCCTGCATGCCTAGCATTGTGCTGGTGCAAGGAACACAGCCATAAGTTTGAGGCCAAAGAGCTCTAGACTGAAACTGAGCCTGGGAATACCACTTTATATCCATTAGGATGTATATTATCAAACAACCATCCAGAAATAATGAGATTGGCGGGTAAGGTGGAGGAGAAACTGGAACCCTCATGCGTTGCCGGTAGGAATGTAAAATGGTGCAGGGGGGTTCTGGAAAACAGTTTGGTGGTTTCTCAAAAAGTTAAACAGAATTGCTGTATGACGGGCATATAATGGAGAGAACTGAAAGAGATACTTGTACACCCATGCTCATGGCAGCCAAAGTAGCCAAAAGGTAGAGACAACTTCTGTCTGTTGACAGATAAATGATTAAACAAAACGTGGCACACACACGCATGTGCACACACGCACACACATACACACACAATGTAATATTATTTAGCCTTAAGGAGGAAAAAAATTTTACACACACTCCAACATGGATAAAACTTGAAGACATGCTAAGTGAAATAAGCCAGCCACAAAAAGACAAATATTGTGCGATTCCACTTATATGAGGTATGTAGCCAAATTCATAGAGACAGAAAGTAGAATGCTGGTTGCCAGGGACTAGAGGGAGAACGAGGACTTATTGCTCAACTGGTATATAGTTTTCATTTTTGTTTTCTTTTTCTTTCTTTCTTTTTTTTTTTTTTTTGAGGCAGAGGTTTGTTCTTGTTGCCCAGGCTGGAGGGCAATGGTGCAATCTTGGCTCACTGCAACTTCTGCCTCCCAGGTTCAAGCTATTCTCCTGCCTCAGCCTCCTGAGTAGCTCGGATTACAGGCATGCGCCACCATGCCCAGCTAATTTTTTGTATTTTTAGTGGAGATGGGGTTTCTCCATGTTGGTCAGGTTGGTCTCGAACTCCCAACTTCAGGTGATCCACCCGCCTTTGCCTCCCAAAGTGCTGGGATTACAGGTGTGAACCATTGCACCCTGCCAGAGTTTTAGTTTTCAAGATGAAAAAAATTCTGGGGATGAATGGCAGTGATGGTTGCACAGCAATATGAATATACTCAATGCCCCGTACTGTACCCTTAAAATGGTTAAATGGTAAATTTTATGTTGTATGTATTTTACCATAATTTAAAAAATGGGAATATTACCACCTAGACTGTGGGGTTATTTTGAGGATTAAATTAGATGTCATATGTAAAATATATAGAATAATGTTCCATCCCCTAGTAATTGCTCATCCTGGTTTCTTTCTCTTTAGAGAATATACAATTTATACAGAGTGTGCCCTTGCCTTCACAGTTAGGACAGACTAACTGAAAAGTGGCCATGTACAAGACAAAATAAAGACAAAATAGAATGTCATTTCTACTGCAAGATGATCACACTCAGAGAAGAAGGAAAGTAATCATAAGCCAGTCTGGAGACCCTGCTTTTGCCATTGTATGCCTTAAAAACCAACAGCTTCTTGCAGCAAACTGAAAGCAGAAAGGGACTATGGTAACTTTCTCTTGAGTTTAAAACAGAAGGGGAGACGTACCTCTCTAGGTCTGAAAAGTGAAGGGAATATCCTTCCTTACCTACTTAGTCCACTAGGCCAGCTGACACTTTAGCACTGGCCTGATTCAAATGTCGGGGCTGGAATCTTACCCACCTGGAATCTTACCTGCCTGTCCCATCATACTTAGCATTTCGGCTTTTTAAAAAATTATGCTGGTGTTTCTAGGTGGGGAGTCACTGCATCTCCCCATATATGCTCAGGTGAACTTCAGAAAGAAGGTGAAGAGGTAACTGGAAAGCATGAGCCTGGGTTAGGAGCAGGGAGGGTTCTGCTGCTGCGGGGAAATGGGTTTTCAGGGGATCATTCCAAACTGTACTCCTGGAAGGCTTCTTCTAGATTGTTTTCAGTGCACCTATGGCCTCTACGTATGGACAGGTTTCAGCCTGTGGGTCTCAGGGGAACTCTTCCAGCAGGAGCCCAGGCCAGGCCCTAAGCCCTATTGCACACATGTCTAGATCCAGGCATGACTCTGTTGTCTTCTGACATCCTTCTCAGACAGTACCTCCAAAGAACACTATGAATCAGGGAGCTTGGGCTCAGATCACATTTTCAAACCTGTCACATCTACATATAGAGATAAATAAAACCAATAACAGTGGTTTATCAAGAGTCTACTGTTTGTCAGACTGTACTGGGTGCTTTATATACATTATTTCATTCACTTCCCACAATAATCCTTTGACATTGGTATGATTATTTCCTTCTCATGGATGAGGAAACTGATGTTGAGAGAGGTTAGGTGCCTTGTATAAGGTACTAAAAAAATTATTGACATATATTTCTCCTTCCCAACCACAACTTTTCAGCATCTTGAAGGTACTATCAATACTTTAGGTAGTTTAGGAAGGTCTCAGATGACACTCTCACTAACAGCCTTTGTGAAAGCCTACTGGTGTGCCTAGCTTATAGGAAAGAAATACTCTAAGGATGACAAATGGAGATATGGAATCTACTTTTTAAACCTATAACCATGTTTAACATGTGACTCCCAGTGTTTTACAATGTGTATACATACATTACACGTACATGCACACATGCATGCATACACATACACACATCTATGCAAACTTAAATATATATGCATGGGCATACATCTGTTTATATTTGACAATCATTTCAGGTCCTGTTATGTAACTCGGGACATACAATGTGGAATAATCATCTGCAACGTGATTAATTTGCCTCAAAATCAACCAGGAAAACATCTGCTCAATCACACCCAGGGACTTAGCTTCAGATACGCTATGTTGTAACATTACATAGAGCTTTGAAATATTCCGTTAAGCGTCTATAGTAATTTATCATCTGCACATCTCAACGCTCTGCGCTGAGACATCACTAATCATTACACCTTGATTTGGCTGTCTTTCACTTGAGGGACGCTACACTCTTTATAGATGGAGCATCAATCTTGCAAATGCCTTCAACACCATCTTGAGGCTTAACTTTTCTTATTGACCTGCAGAATGCATTGGGAATTTCATATTGTTCCCTGCGGATCAAATTAGGAGATTCAGTGGTGTCTACCATAAGCAGACCTGGGTGATAGTGGCTTCATTTCACAGGCAGTGACTGAACCACTGAACCATAGCTGAAGCTTCCATTAGGATTGAATTCTCCTGGTGCTGGAGAAAATTGTCAATAAGAATAAAAGTTGCCACCATGATTGAGTGCTTCCACTGTGGCAGGGCTGTGCTAAACAGAAAGTACAGCTACCAGTCAGCAGCCCGGTCCTTTGTTTGGTGTTCTCCTTTCTCATGTTCCCAGATGCCCATTGTAGGTGCACATCTGCCCAGGAACACCTGGTTTTGCCTCACTGGGTGGTCTCCAGTCGTACAGGAGCACAGTTTTCCATTTTAATAGGCATTCAAGTCACTTGGGAAATGTTTCAAAATATAAGTTCCCGGGACTCACCTAGAGGTCCACCTTCAGCAGGTCTGAATGTATGTTTTAAATTACCAATCCTTCTGATGTCATCTCACATAGACATCATGGGGTTATCCTTTGATAATCACTGACTTAGGATATTCAAGGTCATTCTTATTCTCCATTGAAATTTTCCCATTTGTTCACTCCTTTAACATTTACTGAGAGGTTAACATAATGAACAATCTCATTTCATTGGTGCCTTTATAGTCACTTTCTCTAACACCCACATTTGAAGCACATGGCAACCATCTAAACTCCATCACGCAGGAATGGGGACAGACATGGCGACACCAATAGATACTCCTCTTCTGCTCCGTCTGTCCTGTCAGCAGGACCCCAATGTGTTCAGAGGTTGGGCTGGGGATTTCTTAAAACTTGGGAACATAAAGTCCCTATGTAATCCTCAGGGGGAAGATTTTGATTGGTGCAAACTCATTATTTTTGGCAACTGATTGGCTAAGGATGGGCATGTTCTAGTTAATGAAATTTTTTTTTTAAGTGTGCCGAGGGAGAATTTTTCTTCCTGAATTAAAAACAAACAACTTCCAGAAGTGGAGGCCATTGTTCCTTCTTTCTTTCTGGAACTTATAAAGGAATAGCCATCTTGTGACAGTGAAGTAACAAGCATACGAATAAAAGCCAAAATGCTAAGTACAATGGGACTGAAAGATAAAAAGAGCTGAGGTCCCCAACAATATCACTGAATTTCTGAAAAACTCTTAGTCACTGCATACCTCTGTACTTATTTGTAAGTAAGAAAAGCGAATCTCTGTTTGTTTAGATCACCGTAAATTAAATTTTATGTTACTTTCAGCTAGAAGCATTCCTAACTGACACAGAAGTATTATAATGACTAAAATCTCTGTTTTGTAAAAAGCAGCTTCAAAAAGGTTATGTGATTTGCTCAAAATCTCTAAGCAAGTACATAGTGGATCCTCAGCTGGAACTCAGCTTGACTGATTGCAAATCTTGACCCATCCACCCTGGAGCCTTGCTCCACAGTGAAGGAGTTTTAGTGATTACCTAGTAGTAGGAGTGGAAGGAACCAGCAAGTTGGGGGATAGGGGTTAGGCTCCTTATTTCCCTTCAGCCAGAAGAATTATGGTTAATATATTTTCTAAATTGGGCTTCCATATAAGACACAATTTCATGAAAGAGTTTTGATGACTGAAGAAACAGTTTGAAATACAAGAGCATTATGCCATGCTGTTTTCTTCTTAAATGTAAGGCATTGTGGGTACAAAGAATGCAATACTTGATCATTGTTCTCAGCACATTTGTTACCTGGTGGAGGAGATAAGTCGTATACATGCAGGTGCACTTTGTTTTATTGCACTTCATAGACATTACATTTTTTACGAATGGAAGATTGGTGGCAGCCCTGCATAGAGCAAGTCTATTGGCACCATTTTTTTCCAATAGTATGTGCTCACTTGTCTCTGTCACATTTTGATATTTCTTAAAACATTTCAAACCTTTTTTTCATTATTATTATATCTGTCACAGTGATCTGGGATCAGTGATCTTTGATGTTAGTATTGTAATTGGTTTGGGATGCCACAAACCACGCCCAAATAAGATGGTGAACTTAATCAATAAATGCTGTCTGACTGCTCCACTGACAAGCCATTCTCCATTTTTCTCCGTATCTTCAGGCCTTTCTGTTCCTTGAGACATACAATATTAAAGTGAGGCCAATTAGTAGCCCTACAATGGTCTCTAAGTCTTCAAGTGAAAGGAAGCATCGTATATCTTTCACTTTAAATCAAATGCTGGAAATCATTAAGCTTAGTAAGGAAACCATGTCGAAAGCCGAGACAGGCCCAAACTAGGCCCCTTGCACCGAACAGCCAAGTTGTGAATGCAAAGGAAAAGTTCTTGGAGGAAATAAAATGTGCTACTCCAGGGAACACACAAGTGATAAGAAAGTGAAACAGAATGATTGCTGCTATGGAGGAAAGTTTCAGTGTTCTGGATAGAAGCTCAAATCAGCCAAAATATTCTCTTCAACCAATGCCTAACCGAGAACAAGTCTCTAACTCTCTTCTGTTCCAGGAAGGCTGGGAGAAGTGAAGAATCTACAGAAGAAAAGTTTGAAGCTAGCAAAGGTTGGTTTATGAGATTTAAGGAAACAAGCCATCTCCATAACATGAAAGTGCAAGGTGCAGCAAGTGCTGATGGAGAAGCTGCAGCAAGTTACACAGAAGATCTAGATGGGATCATTGATGAAGGTGGCTACACTGCACAACAGATTCTCAATGTAGATAAAAACTGCCTTCTATGGAAAGATGCCATCTAAGACTTTCATAACTAGAGAAGAAAAGTCAATACCTGGCTTCAAAACTTAAAGGGACAGTCTGACTCTGTTTTTAAAGGCAAATGCAGCTTGTGACTTGTAAGTTACAACCAATGTTCATTTACCATTCTGAAAATTCTGAGGCCCTTAAGAATTATGCTAAATTTACTCTTCCTGTGCCCTATAAATGTAACAACAAAGCCTTGATGACAATACATTGTTTACTGAATATTTTAAGCCCACTGTTCAGACCTATCACTCAGAGAAAAAAATTCCTTTAAAAATATGCTTGTTGACAATGTACCTGGTTGCACAACGGCTCTGATGGAGATGTATAAGGAAGTCAATGTTGTATTCATACCTGCTAACACAACATCCATTTTGCAGCCCATCAATCAAGAGGTAATTTCAACTTTCAGTCTTATTATTTAATAAATGCATTTTGTAATACTATAAATGCCATAAATAGTGATTCCTCTGATGGATCTGGGCAAAGTAAATGGAAAATTCTTCTGGAAAAAAATCACCATTCTACATGTCATTACGAATATTTTTGATTCATGGAAGAGGTCAGAAAATGAACATGAACAAGAGTTGAGAAGAAGTTGATTCCATCCCTCATGGATGACTTCGAGGGCTTTAAGACTTTAATGGAGAAAGTAACTGCAGGTGTGGTAGAAATAGCAAGAGAACTAGAATTAGAAGGAGAGCCTGAAGATGTGACTGAATTGCTGCAATCTCATGATTAAATTTGAATGGAAGTGAAGTTGCTTCTTGCGGAAGAGCAAAGAAAGTATCTTAAATTCGCATCTCTTGGTGAAGATATTGTTAATATTGTTGAAATGCCAAAAAGGATTTAAAATATTTCATACACTTGTTGGTAAAGCAGCAGCAGAGTTTGAGAGGATTAACTCTAAATGTGAAAGAAGTTCTACTGTGGGTAAAACGCTATCAAACAGCAACACACACTACAGAGAACTCTTTCATAAAAGGAAGAGTCAGTTGATGCAGCAAACTTTGTTGCTGTCATTTTAAAAATTGCTAGTCACCCTGCATCCTTCAGCAACCACTACCCCGATTAGTCGACAGCACCAACATTAAGATCAGTCCTGCCACCAGCTAAGAGATTCTGACTCACTGAAGGCTCAAATCAGTGTTAGCATATTTTAACAATAAAGCATTTTCAAATTAAAGTATGCACATTTTTCAGACATAATGCTATTGCACACTTGATAGACTACAGCGTAGTGGAAACAAAACTCATACACACTGGGAAACCAAACAATTTGTGTTACTTGCTTACTGAGATACTTGCTTTATTGTGGAGGTCTGGAATACCTTATTGAGGTATGCCTATACCATATTGAGAAGAAATGCAAGGCTTAAACTAAAGCCCTTTTAAAGCAATGGCTCCTTTTTGCTACAATATGTCCTTGAAAACAGTGTTATAAAGCAAATCATTATAAAATGATTCCTATTTTCCCCATAGGAATTATGTCATAAAAAGGATTATGCTGTTAACCAAAGACTTAGGATCCAATTAATTATAAATATAGCCAATAACAAGGCACAAGAGCAAAATATAACATCATTTGAAATAATAAAATGATGATCCAAATCCTATAAAATGGGAATAAATATACAGAACATATTATAGCACGTTTGAGCTGATTGTATAATCAAAGTAGTTATATAACATATAACCGTAAAAATCTACACCGTAAATCTGACCTAAGAGCAACATGCTAACAATAATAAACCAAAACCATGTAATGAATGATAATTTTATTTCCTTCTTTTAGACCTTAGATGGATTTTTACAGGATGGTTTAGATGCCCACTTCTCTTAACATGTGAAATATCCAAGGAAATTAGTATTTATGCACTCCCTTGTTTTGGATTGACTCTTGCAGCAAGCAGAAGGATTCTAGACATTCCGTTCACTTGAAATACCATAGAAAATGATGACTGCTATTCAGAGTAGATATGGTATTTTTCATACTGAAAATATGTTTTAATATGAAAGTCTGCTCTTTGATTTATTCAAAGTTCCTCAAAAACTTCTACTTTGGCTCATGAGGATTAACTGCTACAGGGATTGCTCTCATTTTATAAAGAAATAGAAAGCTGGAAATCTAGATAAAATGGTGGGTTTCAGCTATTGAACAACAGACAGCACAGACTTAAGAGAAGGGAAACAACTGATCCTTGAGAGAAGGGAAACAAATTAGGTGATAACTTATAATTTTTCCAGATTATTGCCTGGAGCCAGTTTCCAGGTTGCCATGCAGAGACAATAAAACCAAACAGAGCATGGTGAATACGTCAAGTTTGGGATGTGAGATGTGAGGGAGAGAGAGAATGTGAGTATTCTAGAAATCTGCAAAGGAGTCCCATTGAGTCTTTGGCTGAGGCATGCATTCATGCATGCATGAGGGAAAACTACCCCCAGACAAGGAAAGCAGCACCAGAAAGCAATAGGCTCAACAATTCCTAGATCCAAGGCTATGAATAATCTGTGTCCCAACCAGCCAAAGTAGGTAGATCTAGTAATTCATGGGTCATTCAGTAGAGTCCTCTGAAAAGTTACACTTTCACAGCATTAGGATTAAATTAGTCCCAGAATAAAGACTACTCTGAGTTGGACACAGCAAAATTTAAAAGCAATCTTTGAAAGTATCACTCCTTAAGGGAATATTAGCAAAATTCAGCCTTAATAATATAAAATCACAATGTCTAGTATCTAACCAAAGTTACCAGGTATTCAAAAAACAAGAAAATTGGACCCATAATCAAGAAGATAGTCAGTGGAAGCAGAGATAGAAGTGAAAGTGGTAATAGAATTTGATGATCTTAGAACAGCTTATTATAAATCTTATAAATATACTTTCTAATGTAAAGCCAGGGGTCAATTAACCTTTTTTATAAAGAACTGGAGTGTAACTATGTAAATATTTTAGGCTTTACAGGTCATCAACTATTCAACTCTCCTGTTGGATCATGAAAACAGCCATCATAATATATTGGCAAATGGGCATTATTGTGTTCAAATACAAATTTATTTATAAAAGCAAGTGGTAGAACAGAAGCCTGTGCGTGTCTTGATGTAAAGGAGACATGGGCATATCTGGGAAAAAATGAAAGACTGAAACAGGCCCAAATGGAAATTTTTGAGATAAAAAATATACTGGATGGAACTAAAAGAAGATTACACAGTATAGGGCAGTGGTTCTCAACAGGGGCCATTTTTGTTTTTTTTTTAACTAGGGAACATTTGGTAATGTCAGGACATGATTTTTGTTGTCAGAAATGAGGGGAAGGTGCTACTGGCATCCAGCAGGTACAGACAAGGGATACTGCTAAGCATCCTATAATTCACGGGTCAGCTCCCCCAACAAAGTATTAACTAGCCCTAAGTGTTAATAGTGATAAGGTTGAGAAACATTGCTGTAGAGGAAAAGATCATTAGACTTAAAGACAAAGCAATAGAAACTATCCAAAATGAAGCTCAGAGAAAAAGAAGACTAGAAAAAATTAATAGAACATCAGTGACAATGTCTAATATATGTACAACCAGAGTCCCAGAAGGTAGGGATAACTATTTGAAGAAATAATAGCACAAAGATTTCCAAATTTGTTGAAAACTTTTAAGTTCACAGATCCAAGATGCTTAAAAAACCCCAACCTGAGGAAACATAAAGAAAACTACATCAAGATCCATCATAATCTACATGCTTAACATGAGTGATAAAATGAAAATCTTTAAGGCACCTAAACAAAAAGAGATACAATATATGCAGAGATCAAACATAAGAATGGCAGCAGACTCACTGTCAGAAGTGACACAGGCCAAAAGACAATAGCGCAATATCTTTAAAGTATTAAAAGAAAAAAAATTGTCAACTTAGAATTCTATATTCAACAAAAACATCTTTTCAAAATGAAGAAAAATAGTTTTTTAGAGAGACAAAATCCTATAGGGGCTTTCAGTATAAGAAATGTTAAAAGTAGCCTGGGCACGGTGGCTCATGCCTGTAATCCCAACACGTTGGGAGGCCGAGGTGGGTGGATTACTTAAGGTCAGGAGTTCAAGACCAGCCTGGCCAACGTGGTGAAACTTTGTCTCTACTAAAAATTAAAAAATTAGCTAGGTGTGGTGGTGTATAGCTATAATTCCAACTGCTTGGGGAGCTGAGGCATAAAAATCACTTGAACACTAGAGGCAGAGTTTGCAGTGAGCTAAGATTGCACCACTGCACTCCAGCCTGGGAGACAGAGCAAGACTTCATCTCAAAAAAAAAAAAGAAAAGAAATTTTAAAAGCAATTCTTCAGGCAGAAGACAAATGATATCAGATGAAAAACTGGATCTACATAAAGAAATGAAGAATGTCAAAAATGGCAAATATTTAGGCAAATATAAAAAACATTTTGTCTCACTTTTAATTCCTTTAAAACATTTGAATATTTAACGAAAAAATGATGGCAATATATTATGAGTTTATAACATATGTAGAATTAAAATATATTACAATAATAGCACAAAGGTTGAGGGTGGGGATTGGAAATATAAAAATATAAAGATCTTATACATACGGTCATATTATTTGAAGGTAGCTTATAAGAAGTTTAAAAGGAACACTAAAAACCCCAGAATATCCACCAAAAGATATATTAAAAAACAAAGATATACTTAATAAACCATAGGTGAACTAAAATGGTATCATAAACAAATACTTAAGTAAACTAAAGCTCTTCATGATCCCAGGGCTTCTGGACATCATGGGCTGGATTTCTTCCTTCTTTAAAAAGCCATGAAAACACTATTACAGACCTTAGAAAAAAATCTCCCAAGCCCTTATGTTGACATTTTAGTTCCCATCATCTGTTGTTATGATGATGTCCAGAGTCATGGAAGACACACACACACACACACACACACACACACACTCACTCACACACATAGACACAGACACACACACTCACCAAGCTTTATCTGGAGAATACATTTCAAATCTGCCTCACAAATATATACACAATAATTTTCAAACATGCGTGGATGCTATCACATGCAAATCTATTCTAAAGTGTCATGTTTTTTAATTAATCAATGTTAACGACTAACAATTAAGTTTTACTTCATGGGAGTCATCAAAAAGGGCTCCTCAATTTTAAGCGGCTGGGAACCATGGAATCATTGTGATGAATTAAAGGGTTTGGCCTTGAGAGTTTGAGACTGTTTCTTATAAGTAACAAGCAATTGCTGATGGCATATGACAGCAGTGCTCTCACAAGTTTTACATTAGATGAAAGTGAGGTAGAAAAAAGCTGAAGAGTTTGTTTTAAGGCTGACTGACTAAAACTAAATAAAATAATCATAAATCAATCAGTCAGTTGTTAACTTGTCTAGAAGAAAGTTCTTTGGATCACTGAAGTGACTAGAGGACATATTTTAAATCTGATAATTTGTGTTTACACTTGACTGGATAAGCCATTTGTTGATAGGTTATTATGACACCTTTAGTGGACATCTGTAATTTTGCGTGATGTGTGATCAGTGTTTCTTCTTTTTTGGGAAATGCCACATCTCCAGTTGTTTCTGGTAAGGCTGTTAATAATTATTCCTCCTCCCCTTCTAAGCTGGCAATACCCATTCACCTCACATACAATGGTTAATACAGCTTGGGCACATGACCCAAGAAAAGCTGATCCTTTTCCTCTGCAAATAATATGCTGTGTGAAGGAAGGGATAACTTTTGTTTCAGGATCCTGAGGACCAAGAGCCATGTTTGACCAGGGCTTCCAAGGAGTTATCTTAAGGCAAGTCTTACTCAGAACACAAAAAACAAGTGGCAAGCAGAGTTGAGGAATAAAGAGTCCTGATAACAGTAGCTAATCCATTGTTTAATTAATTAAAAGAGATATATTGAATATTTACTATGTTTTTAGTACGGTTGTTCCCCTTGGGAATATGGCAGTGAACAAGCCCTCAGAATCTGAAGCCTAGTTTCACTATTTTAGATTTTTCAGTTACATGAGTCAATTACTCTTCCTTTTCCACTTAGTTTATCTTTTTCTGTCATCTGATAGAGTCCAAGTATATTCTCTATTAATTCTGGTTTTAAAAGGTACAAGGATGATTTTAAGAGATGGGCCTGGTCTAAGAACAGAGCTTGGAATCTGCTCATTCTTTCTGGTATAAAAGCCTATCCACTAGACCAGTGCCTCTCAAAGTGTGGCTTGGGGGCCCTGAGATCTTTCCAGGGGACCCTCAAGGTTAAAGCTATTTTCATAATAATACTAAAATATAAATTTTTCTTTTCTACACATATTCTCTAATGAGTATATTATAGAGTTTTCTGGAGGCTGCCTGACTTCTATTAAGCTAGACATTCAAGAGATTTGCAAAGATGTACAACAACGCCGCTCTTCTCACTAAATGTATTTTAGTTTTGGTAAATATGGTTGCTATTTATTAAAATAGGTTATTTGCACCAATGTGTTATGTAATATATTTATTGTTGGTAAATAAATGAATAGATAACTATTTTAAAAATTTCTTTAATATCCAACATAATAAAAATCAATATATATAACCCACATGAACAAAACTCTTCGGGGTCCTCAATAATTTTTTTTTTTGAGATAGAGTCTTACTCTGTCACCCAGGCAGGAATGCAGTGGTGCAATCTCAGCTCACTGCAACCTCTGTCTCCCAGGTTCAAGTAATTCTCCTGCCTCAGCTTCCTGAGCAGCTGAGACTACAGGCACGTGCCACCATACTCGGCTAATTTTTGTATTTTTAGTAAAGACAACATTTCTCCATATTGGCCACATTGGTCTTGAACCCCTGACCTCGTGAGCTACCTGCCTTGGCCTCCCAAAGTGCTGGGATTACAGGCATGAACCATCACGCCCGGCCAATAATTTTTAAAAGTATAAAGGAGTCCTGAGATGAAAATTATGAGAACTGCTGACCTAGACCAATGCTAAGCACTTGGGAGATCAATAAGTATATTTTTGGGTGAAGTTGAGGAGCCATGGAGTTACAGATTTGAGGAATCTTGGCTTGCTAGAGATATGAGCCCCAAATAAGTTTATGAACATACATTTCTCTCTTTAATCCTTCTAAATGAAAAGTTCCTGGTTCAGCTGGGCTCAGTGACTCATGCCTGTAATCCCAACACTTTGGGAGGCCATGGATGGTGGATTGTTTGCGCCGGGGGTTCAGGACCAGCCTGAGTGACATTGTGGGACATTTTCTCCACAAAAAAATCTGAAAAAAAAGGAGCTGGGTGTGATGGCATGTGCTTGTGGTCCCAGTCACTCAGGAGGCTGAGGTGGGAGGTTTGCTTGAGGCTGGGAGGTTGAGGCTGCAGTGAGCCATGATCACACTACTGCACTCCGGCCTGGGTAATAGAGTAAGACCCTGTCTCCAAAAAAAAAAAAAAAAAAAAAATAGTTTGCAAAAAAAAGAAATAAAGTAATTGCCACACCATTAATCCATTTATGCCCCAAATTTCAATT